>CATIWR010556717.1:0-36791 GCA_949677035.1 Omphalea diandra | reverse complement strand
TTGGGGAGTGGATGTAGGGATTGTTTTGCCCAAACCACTATAAAATCTTTGTCTCCTTGCAATTCTTTCTTCTTCTCTTAATCTTTAGTTTAAATTTTTAAACACCAATTCAACCCCCCTTCTTGGTGCCTAGGGACAACACCTTTGTATACTTGGCTTGGTTGATGAAAGTCCATTTTTGGGTTTGCTTGATTTATAGGCTAAGAAAGGACTTGAGCTCTCCCATCATGCTCATCTCAAATTCCTTAGTCGTACACTTAGCAAAATATTTACAAAGAGATTCACTAGCAACACCAAATATAATATCATCAACATATATTTGTATAATGAGTGTATCATGATTATGCCTTTTAATAAACAAAATTGTATCAACCTTCGATTTTTCAAAATCATTTTGCAAAAAAAATAAAGTAAGCATTTTGTACCAATCTCTTAGAGCTTGTTCCAAACCATACAAGGGTCTATTTAACTTAAAAATATGATTTGGAAAAATATGAAAGTCAAAACTAGGATGTTGTTCAATATAAACTTTCTTCTTTATGAGACCATTTAAAAATGCACTTTTAACATAAATTTGAAAAATTTTAAAATTCATGTGATATGCAAAAGCTAAAAGAATCCTAGTGGCTCCAAATTTTGCTACGAGGGCATATGTTTCATCATAATCAATGTCTTTCTCTTAGTTAGACACCTTTGTAACCAATCTAGCATTATTTCTAGTAATGAAATCTTGCTCATCTAACTTATTCCTAAACTCCCACTTGCATCCTATAATAGGGTGTTCCTTAGGAATAAGTTCCTATACATTGTTTCTCTCAAATTGGTTGAGTTCCTCTTGCATAGTAGTCACCTAACTTTCATCATCAAGAGCCTCATCAATAGATTTTGGCTCAAATTGAGAAACAAATGAAGATTATTATCTAAAAAATTGAGTTGAGATATCTAGTATATACACCCTTAGAAGTATCACCAACAATTGGATCCTTTGGGTGATACTTGGAGAATCTCCAATCCTTGGGAAGATCTTAATTTGAGATTTCCACTAGTTGTGGTTCGCTTTCCTTTTCTTCTCTTAACGTTATAATTTCATCATGATTTTTAGCCATTTCTCTTGATGTTAACTCCAACTCTAATTTTTCAAAGTCACCTACAAGATTATCAACAAGAGAACCTTTTCCAAGATCAAGTCTACTAGATTCATCAAACACAATATTCATGGACTCTTCAACAACCATAGTACTTTTATTGAAAACTCTATAGGCTTTGCTAGAGGTGAAATATCCTAAGAAAATACCTTTATTTATCTTTGAATCAAGTTTTCCAAGATTATCCTTGGTATTTAATATATAGCACTTGCATCCAAAGACTCTTAAGTATGACAACTTAGTCTTTCTACCATTCCAAAGCTCATAAGAAGTTTTATTGAGAATGGATCTTTTGAAAATACGATTTGCAATGTAACATGAAGTATTAATGGCTTCAACCTAAAAGTAATTAGGTAATGACTACCATCTCTACTAGTGTTATATTTTTCCTCTCTACAACACCATTTTGTTATGGTGTTCTAGGAGTTGAAAAATTATGAAAAATCTTATTCTCTAAGCAATAAGATTCAAAAGATTCATTTTGAAATTATTTTCCATGGTCACTCCTTATAGAAGAAATGAAGTAACCTTTTTCATTTTGAACTCTTTTTGCAAAACTTTTAAAAGCATCAAAGATGTCATACTTATGAGCTAAAAAAGATACCCAAGTAAGCCTAGAGTAATCATCAACTAGGACAAGTGCATAATATTTTTCACCTAAATTATAATTCCTAGTAGGTCCAATCAAGTCTAGATGGATAAGTTAAAAAGGTCTAGATGTACTTGCAATATTCTTTACATTAAAAAAGGATAGATGTTGTTTTCCCATTTGGCATGGTCCACATGTCTTGTCTTTTGAGAACTTTAGCTTGGGAAGACCTTCCGCCAGCTTTCCTTTTAATAAGCTTTGTAAGAGCTCCATGCTAGCAAGTCAAAGTCTTTTATGCCAAAGCCAAGCTTCATTGCTAAGTGACATAAGACACTTGAAAGATTGGTTAGCTAAATTGTCTAAGTCAATTAGGTAGGTATTGCCTTTCCTTTCACCCTTGAAGACTACATTCTTATCCACCAAAGTGGTAGCTCGACATTCTTTAGGGTCAAAGGTGACTTTGTTACCTTTATCACATAATTGACTTACACTAAGCAAATTATGCTGTAAACCATCTATAAGCAAAACATCATCAATAAGAGAAAAAAAACATTCTTACAAATAGTTTCAATGCTAATTACCTTACCTTTGGGATTATTTCCAAAAATGACATTATGACCTTCCTTCTCTTTTATGGCCATGAATAACTTTTTGTTGCCCATCATGTCTTTTGAGCATTCATTATCCATATGCCTATCATTCACTTCATTAGTGGGTGCTAAACAATCCTACACAACACAAGCAAATCATTTTGATTTAGGTACTGAAGCATACTTAGGTTCTAGGGCGTTAGGCCTAGAAAAGCCCTCCAATTTGAAGTGAGCCTTCCTAATATAACAATAAGTATTAATATGACCAAACTTCATGCATTAATGACATTAGAGTTTAGACTTGTGAGCCTTCCTCTTATACATGGCTTTGGTATGAGTAGGGGGTACTTTCATGCCATGATGATATGAGTAGGAGCATGTGCATGAATGGTTAAAGGTAGAAGAGAACTTTCTATATGTATTGGGGTGAACATGTTTCTTGGTGTAAATATATGCATGGTCAACCCTTTTTGGCATAGGCTTTGAGCCTTGATGTGCCTTCCCTTTTCCATTGGGCAATGGTGGCTTAATGTTAAGAGCACTTTTCCTTCCAACCACCTCAATAATAAATGTTTGAGGTGTTGAAGCTCTAGTGAAGGTAGTAATAGGGGGATTAGATGATGAGGAGGCTCCATTGAAGCTAGGACCATGTCTAACTAATGAGGGGGGGAGGGGTCTTTGAGATACAATTAATGTATCTAAAGCTTTTTTCCCTTCTAAGCTCAATTACCTCGCTTTTAAAGTATCATTTTCCTTTCTTAACAAATTTAGAGAAGATGAAGATTTAGAAAGACTCTCTATAGATTTTTTGAGTTCTTTGTTAGAAGTCTTCAACTCACTTACTAGATCATTTAGGGATTTAAATTCATCCTCTAGTTTGGAGCATTTTTTCTCATAAATTTTCATTTGTGACTAGTATTTGTCACATCTCAAAGTAAGAGCTTCCAAGAGCTCATCATCTAATTCATCATAATTTTTATAAGAATGGGGTGAAGAGCTTACCTCATTTGAAGAGTCATCTTGTGCCATGAAGCACAAATTTACCACTTCCTCCTCTTTATCCACTTCACTTGAGTTGTCATCCCTTTAAAGCTCTTTTTCTTCTCTTTATCACCTTTCTTTTTCTTTCCTAGCTTGAGGCAATCATACTTGATGTGGCCTTATTTGCCACACTCGTAGCATGTAACCTCACCCATGCTTTCTTTGAGGTTAGGAGTTATTTTCTTAAAGTTTCTTTTATCTTTTCTTCTCCTTATCAACTCTTTTGTTATTTGCTTTCTTGAAGTTTCTTTTATCTTTTCTTCCCTTTATCAACTCTTTTATTCCTCTAGAAAGTATAACCAACTCTTCCTCTTCTTTATCACTATCTACATCACTTGAAACAACCTCTGGTTCCTTTTCTTTAGATGAAGATTTGAGAGCTAAGGTTTTTTTTTCTGCTTTGCCATTTTTGACTCCTTGCCCTCTCATCTTCTTCATCTCCTCATCATTCTTTAAGATTAGTTCATAAGTTAGAAGCTTACCTATGAGGACATCAGTTTTCACCTTTCCAATTTTTGGGTTTGACTCTTAGATGCGGCAAACTCTGGCATCAAAATTCTCAAAAGGTAAACATTTAAGTATTTTTGAGTTTACCTCATGATTGGTGAGAATCTTTTCGAATTTCTTCATGTTTGTGACAATAAAAAATAGTTTATTCATTATATATGTGATGCTTTCATTTTCCTTCATCATAAATAGCTCTCATTCGGTCACATACATCTATAATTTGTTGGACTTCACCAATATTGTGCCTTCATTGTAGTTTTCCAAGGCCTTCCATATTCTATAGGATGTGAGGCATTATTGAACCCTTTCTATTTCTTCCCTTGATAGACAATTAAGAAGGATTGCCATAGCCATATTATTCTTGCTATTAGATCTCTTGTGAGCTTCAACTTATTCTTCTCTTGGGATCAATTCTTCACTTCCATCAACCATCTTAGTGGGTGGCTTCCACTCTTTTTCCACGATGTCCCAAAGATCCATCACATCGCTATCCAAGTATATCTCCATCCTATACTTCTAGTAAATATAGTCGGATCCATCAAAATATGGCTTGTGCTAGGTGTGGATTCTTTCTTATGCCATTGATCTTCTCATGCAATTAAGGCTTGAATTGAGACTTGGCTTTGATACCACTTATTGGCCCTTGAGCACTAAGAAGGGAGGTTGAATTGATGGGAATCTAAAAAATTTTGAGGGAGGATAAAGTGTTTAGAGATTGAAAAAGAAGTAGAGTAAGAATGCACAATATTTTTAGTGGTTTGGCTGTTAATGAACCCTATGCCCACTCCCCAATTCTTTCATAATTAGGTGTTTCACTAACTCAAAGTGTTGTTTCCAAGCTCACACCAAACTTGTACAATTTGTTTTGATGGCTCACACACAATCCTACACTTTATGTTTGAAGGCTCACATAAAAAAAAAAATCTCACTTAAGTGTTTTACAAAGGCTCACACTTTAACCTATTATAAGAGTTTTGACAACTAGGCTAACTCTAAAACCCAATTATAATGGTTTTAATGTTTACACCCAACAATAATAACTCACATATAAAGAATAAGAGGTTATGAAGTAAATTTGCCAGAGTTTGGCTCTAATCAATGAAACTATCTTGCATTCATGTCTATTTTGTGGAGTATTTATAGGCAACAACCACCAAAGAGACATGCCTAAATCTCTAAGGTAAGCTAAGTAGATTTTGCATTAAATGCATGTCAAACTGAATTCATGGTTGCGACTAGCATTTTGCAATCGTGAATTTCTAATTTGCACTAGGATGATCAAAATTATGGTAGAGAACCCCGTTGTATGTCTAACGGCTAGTCCACATGGCGTGTTGCTATTGGTATTCTAAGAAATATAGTCATTGTGTTTGACTAACTAACCAAAATTTACAGTCGCGATTGAGATCCTTCTTGGACGTGATAGAGACTAGGTATCCTTCTATTTGATAAGAAGAGATCACTCGCATAGGTCGCAGTTGTGATAGGTTTTTTGCCCTCGCAAATTCTGATATCCCAATGGTAATCTTAGACACTTGGCATGTTATGGTTGTAAACTTGGTTCCCTTCATTCAGCTACTAAATTCACGGTTGCAACTCAAGATGCAAACACCACCGCGAATCTCTCTATATGACATTCAAGTCTTCCTTGTCTGGATCGCGGTTGTGATTTCCTTTCTCAAATTTATCTGGTCCAAGTTCATCCATCCTTGTTGCAAGGTCGAGGTCGCAATTTAGAAGTTCCTGACTGTGAATTTAGATGCCTTACTCAATGCTGGAGATTTAGACTTTCATCCAACTTTTAATGCAAACCTAACTTATAAACTACAAAAATAACACTTAAACAAGATGTTAGTACTTATCAATCTTCATTGTCAAGACCAAAAGAGGCCTTTGACGTAGGTTTGACCAACCTAGTCCAACATAAACAATTAGACATGTGTTAGATAATACATAAAAGTGCTTAGTATTATATATTATTACTTGATAAATTACACATGGCATGATTATATTGTAATCTTTAAATTATTAATTAAAATGTTTATCTTATATTATGTTATATTATACCTACTAGTTAAAATGTCAAAATAAATATTTTAAATTAATATTATACTGCTAATATCCTTGAAAATAAAATACTATATTATAATACTAAATTCTTCAAAATTGAGGATAATGATGAAATTGCATGGCCTTAGTGATGGCCATATTAGATAATTTCTTATATTTTTTATTTACATATCTTTGATTTACATGTTAGTTCTTATGATTTTTAGCATCGAGTTTGTATTCTATTTTATCTATATTAATATGCTAATTTTCATGGCCTTTTCTTGTTGTTGCATTTTTCACATGTTATGATTGTTGCAGATACAAGTCTAAAGCTAGTTGTTTATTTATTTGTTTGTTGATATTAATGTTTAAAATATTAATTAATTTTCTTATTCTTAATTGTTGCAGTTGTAAGCTACATGTTCCCCATTGGAACTGGGCTTGTAGGTGTATTTATCCAAAACTTAATTGAAGACTCATCATTCTCTAGTACTTATAAGAGTTTGTGAAAGTGAAAAATCATTAGTGAATAATTTGCACTCCAAATTCCTATAATAAATAACTCCATAGTTCCGCTCGTACATTTGTTTATTCTTTTTTTTTTTGATAAATACTGTTTCAATGTACTTTTTTATTCTTTAAGTATATTTTTTTTCTTTTTAAAACATGAGATTTTTGTGTACTTTTCCTTTTTTCTACTAATAGGATATCATAATTTCATTTTATTTTAGTTTTTTAATATTTATATTGAAATATTAATAAGTTAATAATTAATTTAATTTAATATTCAATAAAATTATTATTATCTTGGCTACTATAAAATAATAGCTAAATAGTAAATAAAATTAATAAAATTTAAATTTAATTAATTTTAATATTTTATAAATCTAACAAAATTAGTAGCTAAGCAGTAGTAGCTACTACAAGCATGTTGGTAACTAAATAATAAAGCTTAGCGACTACAATATGTAGTAGCTAAATAGTCGATATTTAGTTATTATCAGAATGTTGAAAGCTAAATAATAAGCCTTAGGGACTACAATATGTAGTAGTTAAGTAGTCGTTATTTAGCAACTAGCAGAATGTTAATAGCTAAAATTAGATCTTAGCGACTATACTATGTAGTAGCTAAGTAGTTGTTATTTGTAGTCTCCATGGTCATTTTGGGCATTAATTAGCTACTTTTTTTTTTTTTTAATCTTAGCTACTACATGTAGATAGTCACTATTTAGAGACTACTTAGTGACTAAATCTAGGTAGTAGCTAAATAGCTACTACTTAGTTGTTAAATTTAACTTAACTACTTGAAAATTTGCTACTACAACATGTTGGTCGCTAAGCTCCTTAACAACTACAAAAATAGGCTTAGCTACTACTTTTCTGCAGTAGCTAAATCTGATTTTTTTTGTCATGGCCCCTAGTATCTTGATATTCATAGGTATTTGGAAAGGATAAAGAGGTGATCCGAAGGTTGTCTTCATCATCTGCGGTCCACGATGGTGTAATGTACAAAAGGATGTTTGATGGAGTTCATTTATGATGCTTGGCTAAGGAATAAACCCATAAAGTCTTGGAGGAGGTACATGCAGGAGTCTGTGGTAACCATATGAACGAGAAGATGTTGGCAAAGAAGATTATAAGATCGGTTTACTACTAGAAGACTATGGAACATGATTGTACTCAAAAGGTTTAGAGTTGTCATGAATGTCAAATTCACGATAGCTTCAATCATTTGTCATTGATAGATTTACAAAATTTGACCCCACCTTAGTCATTTGCAGCATGGGGCATCAATGTGTAGAGGCTGAAGCCTTTGGGAAGCTAAGGGCAAAATAGAACACGATTCATTAAGAATAACCTAATTTACTACTATTGCAGTTTACACCACATTGTTATAGATAATGACATCCATTTCTAGGTGAAGGTTAAGGTTATGTTGGGAAGATATGGGATGGTCCACCATAAGTAGCCACCTTGTAGACCATAGGCCAATGGGGTGGTAGAAATGACATAAGAATGTCAAAAACATCCTGGCTAAAGTGGGGAAGACATGTTAAGACTGGTTTGATAAGTTACCTTTCACTTTATAGGGTTCCTAAACTATGGCAAAGATGTTGATTGGGATGACACTAGACTTTTTAGTGTATGGGATAAAGGTAGTGCTACAATTGAGTAGGAAGTGAAGTCTTTATAGATATTAGTCGAGACTGGCATTCCTTAGTACTAATGGACAAGGAAGAGATTTAATCAAATGCCTATGTTTAATGAGAAGAGGTTAAAGGCGTTGTATCACATCCAATTATATCAAGCTAAAATGGCCCATGCATTTAATAATAAGGTTAAAGAAAGCATGATAAGGGTTGGTGATCTGATACTGAAGGCAGTCTGACAATAAAATTTAGATCCTCGAGGGAAGTTTAGGCCAAATTAGGAAGGTCCCTACATGATCAAACAGATATACTCAAGTGGCACAATGAAACTAGCGGATATGGATGGGAATGAGTTCATTAAGCTAGTGAACTTGGATCAGTTGAAGAAGTATTTCAAGTGAGGTGGAAGAAAAGTAAAATTGCCCACTAGGTCGAAAACCTAAAAGGGCATTTTAGGAAAAAATTAGGGCATAATAAAAAAGGAAGGAAAGAAAAAAAAAAGAAAAAGAAGTTTGCTAGGTTGTAAACCTGAAAGGATGGCTTAGGCAAAATTTAAAGCATAAAAATGCATAAAATGAATAGATTAAAAAATCAAGAGAGTGTGATATGCTACTATAGGATCATTAGCAATGATGGTTGGGTAACAAGGGAAAAGACCAGGGTGAATGAGTAGTGAAATCAGCAAAACAAAGGCATTGAGCAAGACAATTGGATGATATGATGTGTCAACATTAAAAGTAGAAATTGTGCCATTAAACTAATGTCTAAATATGTAAAATGTAAATGATTTGTGCCAATCATAATATCAAATGGAAATACATTTACATAATTAAGTGAATTTAGTCATATATATTCTCGAATAGAAGCAAATGTAAAACAATCTTTTTTAAGAAAAAATCATTATCTAAAATTTACTAATGCAATGCATATAGATCTAAAAGTCATATAACCAAGACATGTAGTCTGCATCATCATCAGGTCGTGGATCCCAACTAATGTAGAAGTCGCAGATGTGACGACTGGTCCATGTAGCCTCAACCCTTCACGCAAGCTGGGTAATAAAATGTGTATGAAGCCAAGATAAAAAGGATGATGCAATCCCTATAAGTCTTTAGGGTGACATACGACAAGTTCCATCATGGGCAACTCCAACAAATGTCGATGATAGTGATGTGAGGCATACATTCATCCTATTTAGCTCTAGTAGTAGCTAGCCTTAATAGATGACAATTTGAATAGTGTTACGGATAGTAAAGTCTCGCATCCATGGTGGGAGCAACCAATATTCCCAATCTTTCTTATAGCTAAATCTAAAAAAAAAGAAAAAAAATAAAATAAGAAAATGAAAATGAAAAAAAATAATATATATGATTATTAGGTTGAAAACCTGAATGGACGCCTTAAACAAAAGTGAGCGGCTCACTAATTGAAAACCTACAAGAGCGGTCCATGTAAAAGTTAGGGCAATGAAAAAAGAAATAAAAGAAAGAAAGAAAAAAAAGGAAAAAAGAAAAGAAAGGAAAAGAAAAGAAGGTTAGACATAAATCATAAGAAAAGTTATTGCCAAAGAAACATGTACTTGAAAGCAGAAGTGGGCTCCCTATAAAAGAGTCACTAATGCTGAGGCCACTTTGTCTTGTCCCACAATGGTTTCACCCAAGATCATTGATATGAGAGTCATCCCTAACTTGGCTCCCTCTAAAAGTGGCAAAATCTATAAATCGATCACTTCATCCTCCCACCATAACAAATACTCACCCCTCAGAATGGCTGCTACAATATGAGCCTAAGCCACCCGAGCATAGTTCCTAAAAAGGAAAAGAGTGATTAAAGGGGTTATGAGGATCTTTTCCTTACCCAATGTCTACTTTGGTATCTCTTCATACCACATATCAAATAGCTCTACCATCTTTTAGATGTGTGGGTAATCCAACTAAGGTAGAGCGATCAAGTCATAGCCATGATGTTATAGTCAAGGATAGCACCAAACTGTTATAACACTACATCCCTAAAGTGGAAGGTATGGGTAGTTCAATTCCATAAATCATAAGCTACCCGTAGGAAGTGAATGTTGATGTGGATAAAAGACAAGTAACAAATAGTTGAAAGACCTACCCATTATAAAGCAGATCAGGTTTGGGGTGAATGAGGCCATAGAAATACTTTTGACCTGGTTTGGAGGTTAGAAATGGGGATATGTAGGGCACATGTGGAGTGGATATTTATAGAAAAAGATAGGACTCACAGAGATTGTACAACCTTCCAGCTAGGCTGTACAAACTTAAGCTTGGGTTGTACAACCTTCAATCCTTGAGAAGAATGTTAGGTTGAAGTTAACATTTTGTACCTATTTTAGAGAGCACATATGTAGAAAAAATGAGAATGAGCATTCAGAAACATACATTCACTAGCTAAAATTATGCATTTGCATTTAGAAGACAAAATATTAGAGTTTGATAAAAAAAAAAAAAAAAAAAAAGGTAGTCTCACCCCAATTTGTCTTAGAAAATCCTAAATAAGCATCCACAAAAAGAGGGCTTTCAAATTACCCAAAAAGCCATATAATTATGCAAATATCTATCGAACATATTATACGACAATGAAAAGAAGGAAAAACATCCTAATAGCTACTAAGGGAAGGGGGATGGTGTCTCATGGCTCAACTACCTCCACTCCTGGAAGGGGTCACTTCAAAGTCCTCGACATTATTATCTGTCACCAAGTGCCCATGCTTTACAATCGCTTTAGCCATGACCTTAATCTCTGCCACTACCTCCACCAAACATTGATTTTTCTCCTTGATCTTGTGGTTTAGGTGTTGGATAATCTCTTACAAGAAACATAAGAGTTGCGATGTATAGGACACAAAGCATACAAAACACAAATCACAAACACGCATACATGTATTATTTCATTTTTGCTAACATGAATGGACCATATTTGTTGTGCCATAACCCTCTTCAGGGTAGCAATCAGCTTGACCATGTCCTTAACCTACACACATGGGATCTATAATAGTGAAAGGGAAGCTTTCTTAGCAACATGCCTTACATCATAATCAAAGTATGAAAAAACCAAAGAGAAAGTACTTACGTGGATGGCCTCAACCAACTTAAATGTATAGATAGACCAGGTGATTTATGGCAACATTATGGATCCAGTCAGTGAAGTCATGCAAAACTCAACTAGACTGTCTATCATAGAGGTCAAGTCACTCATCACCAAGGGCTCCACACCACCTGACGTAAATACACAGGCCCTTTCGTGACCCTAGGCAGTAATGATGCCAGATCAAGAAATAGGAGTCATAGGTCTTTGAGCCACCTTAGTAGTAGTATCCCAACTCCCGTGCTGCAAGACAACTCTCTCATTAGGTGCGTATTGAACGAATGCTCAAATGGTTGCCTTCAACAAAGGAAT
Source organism: Omphalea diandra (assembly GCA_949677035.1). Classification (NCBI taxonomy): domain Eukaryota; kingdom Viridiplantae; phylum Streptophyta; class Magnoliopsida; order Malpighiales; family Euphorbiaceae; genus Omphalea; species Omphalea diandra. The sequence goes on along the minus strand of CATIWR010556717.1, from coordinate 25,297 downwards.
ACTCCCCACAAGTACCCTTACCATCTAAGACCTATAAGGAGTATTGGCAGAAGATATTGGCTCTTTAGGCAGGTAGTGCAAGGTCGTAGCAAGATTTGCATCCTCATGATCACTCTCTCAGAATAAACATGAGGGTAAGCACTATGGGATGGGTCGCTCATCTTAACCCTCACGCTAGTAAAATATGCACTCTCTGAGGTACCACTCCCAAATAAAGGCCCTTACCATCAAATGATGACCATAGGAGATAACCTCAACCATAGCCATCTCCAGTGGCCATGTCTGCATAGGACCTCTCTAGTCAAGGTGTAGCTATGATAACAAAAATAAAAGGGAAAAGGGGAAAACACATAATAAGTGTAAGACTAGATAGTGAAAATAAATAATCATGACTCACATAATAGTATATTTTCAAGAAAAACACAAGGTCCAATGTAATCATGTTCAAGCAAGCCCACCTGGCAATGATGGAGGACTTCGAATAATAAATAAAACCCATAATGCAAATCAATGATAGCCGCCATCCAAGTCATCCTTAAGGTCTAATTCCTCCAACAGGCCTAGCTCAACACCCCATGCTTGCCAATAAAGCTAACATAAGTCTCAAATCAATCAAATAGAGTTTGATAGTGAAAAAAAATTAAGATGTACTTACAATGAGAAGCCTCTAGGCATTGTAATGATAACCCTACCCTGAGAACACCGATTGTGGTATCTGTAGAGTTATGCCAATATTACGAACTCCCAGTCAAAGTGATGCAGTATGCCTAAATCCTCCAACACTGATACCAAGTAGAGTTTGGCCATAATAGAAGCGTTTGAGAATGGAACTCTCAATATTACGTACAACAGGAAATAATGTGCATGCTAATCAACCACTTCATTAGAGCTATCATCGACGACTAGAGGTATGCCAGCCAGTATGCTAGATCTCACAGCAATCCTGCTCCTTTTATGTAAGGGAAGACAACTGAAAACCCTCAACAAATAGTCCTTTTATAGCACCAACTCGTGTATGCCAGAATATGTGGGCAAGGGCATGCCAATGAACCACAATTTGGTTAGAAAGGTAAAGTCTCCTGGTGTAACTGTCATCTTGCCGATTAGAAAGAGATGGAAGGTGTGAGCCATGTCCATCCATTACTCCAGTAATGCGTGCATCATTACTGGGTCAAACTTTGACTTCTCATTTGGTAGCATCAGTAAAAGGTCCAGACCCTTGTACCCTCCAAACTAGCCACAACTCTGAGGTGTAAGATCTGACCCCACTCTCTAGCAGGACCTATGGCCCACCTCTCTTATGGAAGGCAACAATCCCCTACAAGAAAAAGAAAAGAAACAACAAAGTGGAGTAAATAATGGGAAGTACCTATATGTATGTAGTTTAGCACAGTACTTGGGTTAAAGAATGAAAAATCAGAAAGGTTTGAATGCAAAGGCAGAGAAACGACAAGTTCTAGATACCAGGGTGCAACCATAAGCATTGAGGGAATTATGAAAATAGTTTCCAATATATATATAATAATTTGGTCAGCATCCACAAGCGAAGCATTGAAAGACTAGTAAGTTGACATAATGAACAAATAAATTGTTTACAATCTCAAGTATGTACTCTTTTTTTTTTCATAGGTTATTTTATTAATTAGTCTTTAATAATTCCTTATGCATATCAAACAATGAAGCCTAAGGCACACATAAATCGAGGTAACAAATTAGTCTGATAGATAAAAAATAAAGAATGAATGCCTTAAAAATTATTCCTAATTTTTTATATGCTAACGTAATGTTCGTAGGCAAAAATAAGATTTTAGGGCAGCACCTAAAATCTACAGTGGTAAGATAGGCAGAAAATAAAACAAATTAAGAAAAAAGGGAAAAAAACACCAACCATTCCCGAGGTGGCTCCTATGAGATGATGGTATAGGTTTTAGATCGTCAGTGTGTTGCCAGCTAAGGAAAATTTAGTGGAACCATCTTCGCAACGCACCCTTCAGTGGGCTCACCTGAGCAAATCCCCTTGGGACTGTAGCTTTTCCAGGGCATTTAGGGTCTGTATGTCATTATTAGGAAACTTTTCATAGACATCAAACATTTTGTCATCGATGTAAATGGCCATAGTAATCATCTAAAAAGCAAAGGGAATCCTAAGAGCTAAGTCTAAAGCTTTGAGAAAGAAAGGAGGAGAGAGAACGAAAATCACGTAAGTGAGGAATGTGACTTTCAAAAGGACTTGTATAGTGGGCCAAAGTTGTACAACCTTGTCTAGGCTGCACAACCTCATTGAATCGACCTAAGCTGAAATAGGCCTTGTAGGCCCATCATGCCTTTTAACCCCCACATTACTCTCATTCGGCCTAAAATACCCTTAACTTCCTTCTAATCAAAATTACCAAAGTACCCCTAGTCTTCCTTCTAACCCATATGTACCCCTATTACCAAAGTACCCCTATCTTCCCTAGGAGCCCTAAAGCACCAAATTTATCAAAATACCTTTTAATGTCAAACTTACCCTGTTTGAGACCTCAACAATATTTTGAAAGGAAACTACTTTCTCATAAAAATGGCAAACCCCAAGGAAGCACTTCCTATAGCACTTGGACCTATACCCATTACCCTAAGAAAAGAACAGATCTTTAAGACAACCTAAAAGGTTGTAAGGATAAGCATTACAAAGGCCAAAAAAACTTGAATGACATAAGAGTCACCCAAGAGGCATCTTTAGGACAAAATCATTAGTCAGAAATACTGAAGCACCCATAGGAAATGAAAGAGCACCCATGACTGTAAGAGGCTAATTATCCAATATGAAAACATCTTGGTACTTGCTAAAAGGTTACCAAGAATCCCAATACTTGCTAAAAAGCTACTGAAGGATTATCAAAACACCTAGTACTTCTTAAAGGGCTATTAGAAGGCAAAGTTTAACCTTGGTACTTACTAAAGGGCTACTAAGAAGCTTAGTACTTGCTAGAGGGCTACTAAAGAGATAAGCTCCAATACTTCCTAGAGACCTATTAAAATGCAAAGTTTAGCCTTATTACTTACTAAAGGGATACTAAAAAGTTTAGCACTTATTAGAAGGTTGTTAAGGAGATTAACTCTAGTGCATGTTAAAGGGCTGCAAAGAAGCTTATTACTTACTTGAGTAACCACTAAGAAAATTGAATATTTTCGTATCTTTTATATGCTTATCAATTTTGTAACTAATGTTTTATTTTATCTCACCCAACAATCATTTCTCCAATGTTATTTTTTAATCCCAATAAAGCAAAGGGCAAATTGTAGGCATTAGATTTTGAACCTATGGATACAAAAACTTGATAATGAAAATCACTAATCTTTCCCCTAAAATGTAAGGGGAACTATCAAATAAAGAAAGGAAAAACCTTGGGTAACCTTGGAAAAGCCCAAGATCAAGCTTAAGACAAGCATAAAATTGCTTGCCATACTTGATGGGCTACACAACCCATTAAATATGGTTGCACAACCATGCACAAGGCTATACCTCCCACTCTAAAACCTCAAATTTGATAATCTTCTTAAAATGGTCCCTTCATAAAACCCTTAGGTTATGTAACCTTGACATATGGATGTATAACCTTTTATTATCTATATAACCCACATGTAAACCCTAATCTTAAAACATTCAACTACCTCTCTATGATTGGACACATCCATAGTGCAACTAAAACTATTTCTGGCATTGTGTACCCATATAATACCTATAGATCCCCTTCATTTTAAAGAGGGAAGGGAAGGCTTTAAAACCCTAAGGTTGCTCTGCCAAATTCTCTCCTCAAACACCACTTACATAGAAAGCTCAAAACCTAAACCCCTATTTAACCTTTCTCTAAGGTAAAATAAGGCTTAATCTTTCTATTTTTATGCATTTTCTAATCATTTTAGAGGATATAAGATCCATTGTATGCCGTCGAGGGCAAAGGCTTCACTAGAACACATCTGGAATCTCCCTGCCATTCTCTTTTTCTCTCTTTCTTTTTCTTTCTTTATTTTTAAACACCTAAAAAATAAGGGTTATACAATACTATTATAGGTTGTACAACCCCAAAACTGGGTTGCACAACCCTCTAGTTTCCCTGCTATGCTAATTTTTAAAAAGCCTTATTTTCCCCACATATTCATTTGGTTTTAAGGTTCATTTAAGGTATTCTATGATTCCATAGACATAATAAAAGGAGTCCCTTGGTCCATGACTCCTATTCACCTTAAAAGTGGAGTATTGTTTATTTTCTAAAAGGCTTTCATTACCTTTTCTATCTAAAATGCTATTGTGGTTCTTTTTTCTTTAGTCTTAAATTATGCTTTTGGTTATGTCCTAGATATTCTCATGCAATGATCAGGTGAAGAACTTAAGGTTCCCTTGACCTTGAAAGTCTACATTATGTTCAAGTTAATATGCTAATCATGTGAATAGTAAATTTTTCAATCTCCCACCTTAATTTATCTATTTTAATTTTGGTGATATTTGGTTTTACCCTAGATCCAGCTTTTTATGAGCTATGTGAGGAAGGGTTCATCAACCCTATGATCTCATTTGGGTGATCCTTAGCCTAGGGCTATTCAATATCCTCCAAATGACATACATCATGTGTTTATGTTCTTACTATTCATGATTCAAGCACTTTGATCATATGTTTTTGCCATGCTTTATGTTCTAATTGGATGTGTTATAATATACTTAGAATGTATGCTAGGGTACCTTGACTTTGGGAGATATGGTAAGATGATTACTATAGATTTTGTTTGCCTTCCTTTGTTTATTTCAAGTCTTTTTTATTTGTTTCTTATATTGACTCATTACTAACTTGTTTTCCTCCTTTGGGTGTAGGTGTAATCACTTGGAATTAGATCATGCATTTAGTCTTAACCACTTTCCCATATGTATTATGTGCGCGAATTGATGATGATGCATGCCTACCCCATACCATGAATTCATGATCCCCCTCCCCTTTTTAAATATTATATATGGATGATGAGATGTATGAAACCCCTTTAGTTATGATGCATAATCCCTTATCCCCTTTTGTTTATGGCATGAGTTGTTTAAGTGGATCACACTTAGATGTATGCTTAGGGCAATTAATCAAACTAATCAATAACTTGGAAAAAAATATTAAAAGTGAACCAAAGATGCCCGAAGGTTGGATCCCAATATATGGGCAGCTTAAGGGTAACTAACCTCTTCCCCAAGCAATACCCAATTTCCAAACTCAATCTTTACAGGGTGAAGATGAAATAGACCTTCTGATTGACTTACATTAGGTAGATCTAGCTACAATCATAATTAATTAATGACTTGAAATTAACTCAATTTAAATTACTAAAATATTTATTTTAATAATTAAAATGACATTTTATGTCTAAAAAATCCATATAGTGAGTGACGCCATTTGACCAAAATTAAAATTAAAAAATAACTAAAATTCCTACTTGTATACAATGTTTTCATAATTGGATCAAGTTAGTCGATCAAATTGGTAAAATTGAAAATAGACTAATTATTCGATTCAGTTCAATATTAAAATCGATCATTTAAAAATTAATGAAAATTAGTAAAAATTGATCAAAATCAAAAAAATTAGCCAAAATCAAAATTGGCTCAAACTGATTCAACTTGAAGCTATATCAATTTGTGAAAAATTTAAAATTCTCAAAAAATTACACTTTTTCTCAAAATTTAAATTTTAAAAATAATTTCCATTACTTTTTATATTATATATTTTTATGTTTAAATATTTTCAATATTATTTATATATTTTTTCAAAAAAAAAAAATTCTATTGAATTGGACTGGTCAATCAGACCAATTTGAAAATCAGCCAACTGATTTGTATGGTTTTCAATCCAGTTTTAAAAATATTGTTTGTATATTAATTTAAAGTTTAAAATTTTATTTTTTAATCGATACTTATTACTCAAAATTAGTAGTTAAAATGAATCGAAACAGGTCGCTAGTTATTTTTTAAAAAAAATTGTTAGCCCTATGCACTAAGAAAGGGCGTTGAATTGGTGTTTAAAAAAAAATTAAAGTGAGGGATAAAGAAAAAGTACATAAGAGACACAACGATTTATAGTAGTTTGGGTATTAATTACCCAACGTCCACTCCCCAATTATATGCAATTGGGTGTTTTACTCACTCAAAATGGTGTTTCCAAGCTCACACCTAACTTTTACACTTTGTGTTTTTAAGGCTCACACAACAATCTTTCTTACAAGTGTTTTCTAAGGTTAACACTAAAACCTCTCTCAAGTGCTTTCACAGGCTCACACTAAAACTTTTCTAAAGTGTTTTTATAGGCTCACACTAAAACCTATTACAATTGGTGCTTAATGCTCACACCAAACAATCACTTAAAGCATAAAAAAGAATTGAAGGAATAAGTAGCAAATTTGCAAGAGTTTTGTTACAAGTTAATGAATTCACTTTTTTTTTTCTTTTACATCTGTTTGGTGGAATATTTATAGCTCATATCTACCAAAGAGATGCTACACTATGAACCTCATTAAATCTCTAAGACATGATAGACAGATTTTGCATTAATTGCATGATAGGTAGGAGTCACGATCGCTACTGCAGATTCGCGGTCGCGACATTTCAATTTCCATACAGGAGCCAAAAATTATGGCGAAATACCCCATTTGTGTCTAATGTCTAGTCCATGCATCAGCTCCTCATGGGTCCATCAAGAAAATATAGCCATTGCTTTCTAACTACCTATAAACTTCGCAGTCGCGATCATTCCTTGTACATGGCTCGACTTAGGATGCAAATTCTTCTGTTTGAAGGAGAATTTTCATCATTATGAATGGTGGTCGCTACCCACAATGTCACCTTCGCAAATTTTGTTCTTTAATGGATACCTGGACACTTGGCACATTGTGGTTATGGACTTGGTTCCTTCTTTAGTCACTATGAAATTCGCGGCCGCTACAGAGATGTGACAGTGACCGCAAATTCGTCTGTGACTTTGACACTACCATTTTTGGATGAGTTACGGCAAAGATGATGCGCACAAATTCGTCTAGCCTAGTTTCACCTTGTTCTTGAGCTAAGTCGTGGTCGCAAATTAGAAATTACTAATCGCGAATTTGGATGAACTTTGCCTTCTTGAAGATTATGAACTCCATCCAACTTCCACTTGAAAAACTAACTTAATTCTGTAAAACAACACTTAATGGAAACATTTAGGATTGATCAATCTCTTTTGTCAAGATCAAAATAGGTCCAAGGCTTAGGATTAACCATCCTATTCCAACAAACATTAAATTAGATAAGAAATAATTGGATATGGCTAATTATTATAGGAAATCATAAATAGCTAAAAAATTTTAATGAAATTATATGACAAAATAATTGTGAGAATAAAATAAAATAATAATTAAATAACACCATTTTGGGTGCATTACACATGAGATATGAGGTATGAGATAGTTATGAGATACATTAAACTAATATTTGTACAGTTTGTATATATTACACTATAAGATACATTACAAGATTTATAGTTACACAAGTTATGACTATAACAAAATGATATATATTTCTTGCAATAAGCATATTAATGTTATGACTAAATATTACAATTAGCTATTACATAGCTTATGTGGCTAATAACAGAGATGAAAATAATAATAATAATGAAAATTTAGGACTTGTAGCTAATTAGTTAAATTAGCTATGGTATGAAGCTACAATTATAACATTATAGCTAAATAATTTATTATTGTTATAAAATTAAAATATTGACACAAAAATGATGCAATTGCTACATAGGATTAATCTTTGTAATTAAGTGATTTGATTAAATTAACACTACCTACTAAGGAATTATTTTCGTAGCTATTATAATGATGTAGCTACTATATATTTGTCCGTAGCAATGAATTGTGGCAGTAGATGATAAATGTTGTAGTGATCTATCCCTCTATCATATCTTAAAAGTAGAAATTCTCCCATTAAAGTAGTTACTATAATACTAATCTTCGTCACAGGGGCATGGCTCATGGAAGGATAAAAAGTAAGAAAGGGAGACATGAGAATCTTCTCCTCACTTAGGGTGTACACTGATATGACATTATATCATAGATCGATTAGCTCCAACAATTTTCAAACATGTAGGTAATTCAAATATGGTAGGGCAATCTGATTGCCACCTGTAGTGATTATCTATAATAGCATCAAATTCTTCTAGTATAGGTAGATCTCAATATCCCTAAGATGAAAATAATAGATAGTGGGGTCCCATAAACCATAAGTAGCTTGAAGAAAATCTAGGTTGAGTCGTACTATGGAGAGATATTGGAAGGGTTTCAAAACTTGCCTAAGGCAAATTAGACCAACTCTAGGGTGTGAGAAACTTTAAAAATGCTTTGGCCATGGTGAGAAAGGCAAAATGACATATCTAGGTGTGAAAATGAATGACATATTTATAGAAGAAAGAGAAGGTGAAGAGTGCATGATAATTGTATACAATAATACATGGTTATATAGACTGCCCAAGTTATCTATACAGAAACTATTGGTCTGTATAGATAACTTTACTAATATATGCAGTCCACTTTGTTTTGTAGAATTTTGGGTAAAACTTCCCCTGCATTTTGGACTGCTTTGTACCTATTCTAAAAGGCATGTTTATATACAGATAAGAAAAAGTAACATAACAAAACATGTGCCAAAATCAAAATTAGGCATTAATACTTAGGAAATTGTCAAAGTTTAGCCAAAATGAAGGTAGAATCACCTCAAAATTGTATACTAAAAGTCCTAACTATTCAGATTAGCATCTAAAAGAGGTGAGCTTTTAATTTACCTAAATATTTGTCCTATAGTACCAAAATCAAGAAATAGTACCAATATGTTCACTAAAGTAAAAAAGAAAAAGATCATAAAGACTAATATAGCCTTAGGTTGCTCAGTCCTTCTCACCCCTTAAAGTGGTAGTCTCCTCGTACTTTGACGCAACAAACTTGTTAGAATCCAAAAATGTTAGCTATTCCTTTCGCTCAATCTTGGCTCTGTCACTACCAAGTGTTGCTCCGTGTCTCATAACTCTTAAGTTGGATGTTAAACTGTCTTCTATAAAACCCATGAATGTTAGGATGGATATGATGAAATCACACACATAAACACCATCATAAACATACATATTTGAGTTGCATTTTCATTACTAACCTATACCTCTTAAGTATGCTAGGTTATAGCCCTCTTAGTGTAATGATCAAGTAGACCATTACCTCAACCTAGATGCAGGAAATCTATAAAAGGGATGTTATTTCAATAATAATCAAACAAAAGCAAATTGTACAAAAGGATAAGGAATTTGATACTCAAGTGAGTGGTGTTGGTATGCTCGAAGGTGTATGCTGATAGGTAATCTCCAAGGCCATTATAGAATTGGTTAGAAAGGCCATGCAAGATTCGACCATGCTGTGTGGGAATGGGTTGAGCTCACCCACCACCACAGGCTCTAGTCCTCCAACTATAGAAGTACGGGCCCTCTTATAGCCTTGAATAATCGAAGTGGGCTCTATAGTCCTCCACTTAAAATGTGCTAACATCTTTCTAGCCCTGCAGTGTAAGACTATTCTAGCATGGGCTTCGTAGAAAGGAAATGTCCTAATAGCCACCTTCATCATAGAAATCATCCCATGAAGTGCTCCAACCATTTAGGACCTATAGACTCTAGTGCATTACTAGCTGGTCCTTTGGCAAGGGCGAACATTAAGGAACAGGCCGTGCATCTAGCCCTTCACGCCATAGGAGGATACACTCCCTAAGGTACCACTTCTATTGCGAGGACCTTACCAACAAGTGTAAGAGCTATCCTCTGCCTCAATCACCTCATACTAGCATACAACAACGGGCCCCCTCCAATCTAAGTTGAAATACAACAAAGTGCAAAAAATCAGGGTTTTACCATTATAAATGTATAAATAAAATCAATAAATATTGTAAAGAACTAATTTTTATTTTTTTTATTTGCAAGATATACATACCTACCCTAAGGTAATCGTACTCGGGTGTTTACATTTGATCTCAATAAATGACTCCCAATGGCGAGCACAACACCACCTCACAAACCTTGGATAATAATTGTCCATATTTGGTGAAAGGTTGCCGCCCTACAACAACCCTTGCTGTATTGCCTAAGCATGTCAAGAAACACAACATTGGTTTAACAATGATAAAAAGAATAAGTAAATAGGTGAAATAAAAAGATTCAAAAAAGTTAATAATCGTGAGCATGCGTTAGGTGCTAGGCATTTATGATTGCCTTCGGCTGCATCGATCGAGGAATTTGCATAAGGACACTAGTGCTGCAGACCCCCATTAAAGTGGCAGATGAACCCTAAATTCTTTATCATAGGTAATAGTTTTATCTAGACCATGTCTATAGTGTTTGTAAACAATATGGCATACTTTATAGCAAGAAATATAGGGTTACTTTGTCTACTAGCTCCTAAGTATTATTGTCATTAGTATCAAGGGCAGCCACTTTCAAGTTGTATTACTCAAAGGAGATGCTCTCCTTTGTCTAGGGAATACAACAAAGTAATCGATGGATATAGTCCTACTGCAACACAAAATAGTGCACATTGACATAATTAGGAAGGGAATCCTATAGAATCAAATCCTTATCAGGTAAGTGAAGTCCCCTAACATGATCATCACCTCCCCAATCTGCGTTAGGTGGAAGGTATGGGTGGTATCGATCCACCACTCAGTAAACGCCTGCATCATAGTAGAGTCATCATATGAGGGCTCTATCTGAAAGCGTTCACAGGAATAATAACAGGCTAGTCTCCTTTAAGTAAGTAATGGCGTGAGGATACAACTTTCTAAAACAAACTCTAGTCAAGGTAATTTACCCACCTCCTTTATTGAAGAAAACTTCACCTTGTAGCACTAAAAGGCAAATTTCAAATCCCACAGTAATCAAAACAAATAATTAGAAAGGAAGGTCAAGACTAAATATAACAAGATAAGAATGACAAATATTTTTTCAACAATCTCAAATATGCAAAATACATAATTTTTTATGAGTAATAAAAATAATACTTTACATTTTTTCATGAACTAATATTTGTAAAATATAAGAAAATTAAAAGGTAGAAAATAATTGGAGCCAAGCACGACAACGAGCAATTTATGAAATTTCACAGAAAATTATGAAAATTAATTTTTCTCAAAAATTTCATAAAGATTCTAAATTCTTTAGTAACTAAGCACACAGGGTTCATAAAGTTAACACAATCTAGTTCATAATAAATAGAAATTTTATAGCTTAATAAATCATAACAATAAATTAGTAATTATAAGGCACATGTATGAGCATTGATTTTTCATGGTTATCCTATCAGTTAATTTTTGGAATTCTCTGCATGGGTCTCTACAAAATCAATGAAAGCACACAAATCAAGAAAATTAATTGATAATCAATAAAAAATTTCTAAAAATCTAAAGTGTAACTGTCCAATAACTAGTTCCAAATATTTTAAAGATAACCTAGGGTTTATATGCAGAAGGCAATTTTGGGATAATGCCTATGATTTAGAGTGTTAAAAGCAAAATAAATAACAACCCAAAGAATATGGAAATGGGACATACCACACCAAAAGCTACACCAACCAGGTGGTAATTCAGGTTGTATACTGTCGAGGTGTCATCACACGCCTCGAACCCCTTTAACATGATCTTTGGGGTCACTCATGCCAAAGGGAAAATCAAGGGAAAGCCTCATACAGTCTTTAACTACCCTAGAACATCATAGATAGTAGCCTTAGCCTCAAGGAAGTCAATGACAACGTCAAACACAAGGTTGTCAAATTTTGCCATTATAAATCCCCATAAGCAAAAGAAACCATAAGAAGCCTAAGTATAGAGAAAATTATAGTGAGAGAAAGTATAGGGAAGGTGAAGAATGACACAAATGAGTTTTAGGACTAACTACAACCCTTATATAGGAGAGGTGGTCTTTACAGACAAGCCTTGTTTGTACAGACAACTAATGTCCTTCTGTGTTAAATAATTTCATTGTTGCTCCATTCTACATATATGGTGTCATCAAGTTATTTATATAGACAAGCCATATGTCTATACAAACCACTCAAGATGGGCAAAAGAGAAAGGAAAAAGGAAAAGAAGGCCCATGGTAGAAATAACTAAACTACCCTTTAACAAAACCAAAAGATCGAGAAAGGCAATTTCAACCTTCATATTGTTTGATAAATTATGAAATTACCCTTAAACTGCTAGAATTAACCCTCCTTAAAATAATAAAGAGACCTTTAAAGTAAAATCTATAATTTAAAAGCTATCTATAATTAGATACATGTACTCAACAAAGTCAGATATAGAGTAATTAATCCAACATAAGTGTATTCTAGGATAGCTAGAATGGCTATAATGACATAAATTCATCCTTAGGATGCCAGAAGAGCAAACCCCAGGTTGCCAGAAGGATAATCATGATATGGAGTTATCTCAATGAAGACTACTAAACTAGATTTCTCTACCAAAAGGGCTAGGACACTTCAAGCATATCCAAGAACATTAGTGCCTATAATAAGGCTACTATAAGCATACATAACACATAAGTACCTACTAGAGAGCTGCCAAAACAAACTTATTATTAGCTAACAAGCTATGAAGATCCTAATACCTACCAAAAAACTACTAAGAAGGTCAGTATCTATTAGAAAACTACTATAAGCACATAAACACACTAATACCTACTAGAAAGCTACTAGAACAATCTTAGTACCTGCTAGATAGCTACCAATATCCCTAGTACCTGCTAGAAAGTTTTTAAGGCACCTAGTACATGTTTGAGAGTTGTTAAAACATATAAGAAGATATTAGTACCTGTCATAGAGCTGCCAAAATACATTTTAGTATTTGCTCGAGGAGTTGTTAAAGAATTGTATAATGTTTATATTTTTATATTACTTTATTGAGTCATATTCAAATAGTCATTTCTTGAAATGCCATTTGTTAAGCCTCACAAAATAGGGGCAAATTGTAAACATTAAATTTTAGGCGTTAAAATGCAATTCTAATGATGGAAACTATAGAAAATATCCCTTTAATGCAATAAAAAATTACAAATGATTGAATCTTAGATCAAATCCTAAAATAAGCCAAAGTGCACCAATGCCTAAAGCCTAAATCTGTTGGCCATCATTTAATTCACTGTGCTGCTGACCTACTTGGTTATACAACCATGTAGTTGGCTATATAACCAAGTAAAAAACCCTAGCCAACAAATACTTTTTAAACTTTAACCCTTATAAACCCCTTAGTTATACAATCAATATAATGGGTTGTACAACTAACCATTTGGTAGTACATACCACTATAAAACCCTAATTCTAAAATATTCTTGTTTCTTATCTGTTATGGGTTGGGAATATAATGAAACTATAACTATTCTAGCTTTAGTATACCCTTCCATTATTTTTAAAAACCCCTTCATTTAAGAAGGAGAGAGAGGCTTGAAAACCCTAATGTTACTCTATTAAAATCTCCATTCAAGCACCACAAACATCTAAAAATTAAATGCTAACACATCCATCAAATGATCTAAGGTAGAATCAAAGCATCTTTTTTGCTCATCTTTGTGTATTCCCTTTGCATTTTAGATAATATTTTCAAAACCAAATGCCTCTAAGAGCAAGAACAACTTCTATTAGCATCCTAGAACCCCATATCCCTTCTCCTCTTCTCCCTTTCTTCTTTCTTTTTCTTTTTTTAAAAATTCAATCTAGGTGGGGTATACAAACCACCTAGAAGGTTGTACATACCATTTATTAGTCTATACAACCCTTACTAACTGAGAACAAATTATAAAATCTTCCTCTTTGTTCATTTGGGTTCACCTTACTTTGGTGCTTCTTTTGAGTGCTTTATAAGCTACATTAGTAGAATAAGGGCTGGTTTTCATAACTTAGGACCCCTATTCATTCAAATAATGGAGTAAGAATTAACCGTCAATTGTGTATTATGGTTTTCAAGTCTATAATTTTCTTTTCTCCCATTGTCTTACATAGTAATATTTGATGCATTTTCAATTTTGATACTATTTTTGGCCATGACCAAGTAAGGAATTTTTCACTCTTAAAACCATGAGAGCCTCATTATTGATATCAATATTTTTATTATGGTTGTGTTCTAAACATTATCAGCATGAAAATGAGTAGTTAGCTTTTTAGCTAACTCATTTCATTCACTATGTCTTAGGTGATTATCTAATTAGATTTGGAGAGAAAGCCAAGTACTTTATGATCCCCACTTTCACCATTTTCCATAGTACATTGCATATGGAGTTGGTATTATGAATTTTTTTATGAACATCCTAACCTTCATAATGATTAGTGGTGCTTATGGATGCTTAGCTCTTTAGGAATAATGTGGAAAAAGGTTCAATAACCCTAAGATTCCACTTGTTAAAATTTTGCCCTAGGACTTTTACATGCTCCAAAGTGGACTTGCATTTCATGTTCATGATATTCCATATGCCATGACTCATATACTTGTTTTTTATTCATTACTATTATTGCTATTATGTGAGTTATATGATGTAGGGATGTTACTGACCATGGACATAGACCTTTGTTAGGTTCATTTGACTTGGAAATTTTAGGGAGATCTTCCCTTTAATTGAATTTTTTTTTTTACGTCTCTTATATTGTTGGTTTGTTTCCTTAATGTTTACTAACATGTGTCTTTTTTGTGTAGGTGATGGAAGGGGTATGATGAGTCCTAGTATACATTATTATGATCAATTGATATGCATGATCTCCCCTTAGGACATTATATGTATCCCCCGCCCTTTAAGTATAGTTGTATTGCTTTGGCATGCTTGATTGAGATGTATTAGTAACATGCCTAAGGGCATTAACTAGACTAATTAATAACAATGATAAAATGGTAAAAAAGTGAATCAAAGATGCTTTAAGGCTAGTGTTGGACTAGGTTGGTCAGACCTAAATCAAATCTTTCTTTTGATCATGACAATATAAATATAAAGGTTCTAAGATCATTTTGAAGTGTTGTATATGAAAAAATTAAGTTAGGAGCTAATTAGAAGTTAAATGGAAGTGATTGGAAGCAAAATGTTCAAAGTGCCAAACTATCTCCTAAGTCACAATCAAGATTTGAGGATTGTAATCGCTATTTTAAGAAAAATTTGGAATAAAAGGTCCAATCTATTTCACAATGCTTGACACGACATGAGTTGTAACTATTATCATCAAATGATCAAAGAAGTACTTTAAATAGCCAACCAAGCTGAGCCACATGTTAAGCCAACCGTTTGAAGTTCAAATTGCATCAACAACTTCTTAATAGTGATTGCAATCTACCAAAGCTTGGATCATCACAAGTCTACTTGGATTTGCGATTTGAGTAGTGACCAACCCTAAAAAATTGTGACAATGAATTTTGATAACCGTTAGAGGGTTCCAATGACTAGTTCCTTAAAGAACTAATGCCAAACTGCTAAGTGTCACTAACCGTTAGTCACATTTAAAGATGTCGATTGCGATTGAGCAAAATCTTGAGCAAATTGTGAATGGCGACTGTGACTTAAGGGTAACAATTGTGATCTTACTCTAATAAGCATTAAATGTCTAACAAGCATTAAATGTAAGATTTTGTCACCAACTTTGGAGATAGTTTCATTTGTAACGACTATTTTGTGTTTCAAATAGTCTCATTTGTAATGGTTATTTGGTGTTTCAAACCTATAAATACTCTACCAAATGGCTTTTATTGTAAAAGGATAACATTTTGCTATTTTATTTCTCAATTCTTAACTTATTAATTCCTTATACTTGAGTTATAAAGGTTAGGTGCAATACATTAAACACCATTGGGTTTGGGGCTTATAGTGAGCCTAATTTAGGAAAACTCTTGTAAGGTTTGAATGTGAGCCTTTGGAAAACACATATAAATTTGTGTGTCAGCCTTGTGAAGATACATTATTGTGAGTTAGGTGTTAGCTTGTAAAATACCTTTGAGAGTTAATAAAATACCCAATTGGAAGAATTGGGGAGTGGATGTAGGGTTGGTTAATACTCGGGCCACTATAAATTTACTTGTGTTCATTCTTCTCTTACTCTCTCTTTAACTTACACTTCCTTTAAAAATTTAAAATTCTCATCAATTCAATCCCCTTCTTAGTGCATAAGGGCCAACAAATTGTATTATAGTGCAAGTCTTATTTATTGTTTTAATTGATTAAGAAAAGATCATGGCACAAGAAGAAATCTACTCTCATGTTAAGCCATTCTTTGATGGATCCAAATATACTCACTGGAAGTATAGAATGGAGATCTATCTTGATATTATATGGTGAATCTTTGGGATGTAGTTGTGAAGGAGTGGAAGCCAACCACTAGAGTAGTGGATGGTAGTGAAGAATTGATTCGAAGAAAATAATGGGTTAAGGCCTATAGGAAGAAAAATGGCAAAAATAATAGAGCAATTACAGTCCTCTTAAATTCTATCTTAAGGGAAGAATATGAGAGAGTTCAACAGTACGACACTACTTATACAATATGGAAAGCTTTAAAGAACTGCCATGAGAGCACAACACTAATGAACTCAAGTAGATTGGAGATGTATCAGATTGAATGAAAGCTTTTCATGATGAAAGAGAATGAAACCATTACTGATATAATAAATAGACTTCTTTCCATTGTCAACAATATGAAGAAGTATGGAAGAACACTCACCAATCATGAGATAAACACTAAAATACTTAAGATGCTTCCCTTAGAACAGTTTGGTGTAAGAGTGTATAGTATACAAGAATTTGATCAAGTGATTAGAAAAATACCAATCAATGTTCTCATTGGGAAACTTATTACCCATTAGATGGTGATTAAGAAAGGTTAAGAAATGAAAAGGGTGAAAGCTTAAGGAGAAAAAGGAGAAAAGAAAAAAGACACTTGCTTTGAAATCCTCTAGCAAAGATAAAGAGGTGGAACAAAGCTCTAGTGAAAATGATGAAAATGAGAAGGAGGAAGATGAACTTGCCATGCTTTCTAGGAGATCCAAGGAGCTTATGAAGAGGAGAAAGGAAAGAAGAAACCTTAAGAAGACATCATCCAACATCAATGAGAAGAAGAGTGATGTAACTTGCTTTAAATATGGAAAGTAAGAACATATCAAATTTGATTGTCCCAAGCTAGAGAAGAGAAAGAAGTGGGACAATTAGAAGAATAAGAACTTTAAAACAACATAGGACGATGACTCAAGTGAAAAAGATGAAGATGGAGAGGTTGCAAACTTTTGCTTTATGGCTCAAAAGGACTCCTCCAATGAGGTATGCTTGGAAGCCATCAATGTGGCAGATAATGATTAGGATGTGAATAGTGGATGTTCAAAGCACATGACTAGAAACAAGAAGCTATTTACATCTATTAAAGAAAATGATAGTGGCAATATGGCATTTGCAAATAATTTCAAGGGTAAGGTAATTATCATTAGAATTATTGATAAGAGAGGTTGCCCCTTTATTGATAATCTCCTTTTGGTTGATGGTTTAAAGTATAATTTTTTAAGTGTAAGTCAATTAGGTTATAAGGGTAACAAAATTACCTTTGATTCTAAAGAGTTTCTTATCAACACCTTAGTTGACGAGAATGTAGTCTTCAAAGGTGAGAGATAAGGCAACAACTATATAATTGACTTAGACAATTTAGCTAACCAATCATTCAAGTGTCTTGTGTCAATTAACAATGAAGCATAACTTTGGCATAGAAAACTTAGGCATGAAAACATGGAGCTTCTCTAAAAGCCATCCAAAGGATAGCTAGTTGAGGGACATCCAAAGCTCAAGTTTGCTAAAGACAAGACATATGGACCATGTCAAATGGGAAAGCAACATCAAACAACTTATAAGCCAAATAATGTTGTGAGTACTTTTAGACCTCTTCAACTCATTCATATGGACTTAGTTAGACTTACTAGGAATACTAGCCTTGGTGGAAAACATTATGTATTTGTCCTAATTGATGACTACTATTGGTTCACTTGGGTTAGTTACTTGGCTCATGAAAGTGATATCTTTGATGTTTTTAAAAGTTTTGCAAAAAGAGTTTAAAATGAAAAAGGTTACTTCATTTATTCTATTAGAAGTGACCATGAAAAAGAATTTCAAAATGAAATTTTTGAAAATTATTATTTAGAGAATGGGATCTCACACAATGTTTTGCTCTTAGAACACCATAACATTATGGTGTTGTAAAGAGAAATAATAGAACATTGGTTGAGATGGCTAGGACTATGCTCAATGATTGTCTTCCAAACTACTCTTGGGCTGAAGCCATCAACACCTTTTATTACATTGCAAGTAGACCTTAAAAGACCCATTCTAAAGAAAACCTCTTATAAGCTATGGAATGGAATAAAGCCCAAGCTTTTCATACCATAGAGTTTTTGTGTGCAAATGATACATCTTGAATACCAATGACAACCTTAGAAATTTTGCCTCAAGGATTGATGAGGGTATCTTTCAAGGCTATTCCACTACTAGCAAAGCCTATAGAGTGTTTAGCAAGAAGTCGATTATGGTTGAAGAGTCAATGAATGTTGTTTTGATGAGTTTAGCAAACTTAATCTTGGAAAAGGTCCTATTGTTGATGGTCTTATACGTGACTTTGAAAAGTTAGAGCTCAACTCAACATCTAATGAGAATACAATTAATCTTAAATATCAAAAGCCACCTTAAAAATTAGAGCAAGTTCAACCCCTAGAAGAGGAGGACCAAGCTTAAGGAATCATTAGTGAGACATCTATGGGAATACGTACTAGAGCCCAATTAAATGCATTGGATAATAATCTTGCTTTGGATTCTCAAATTGAGCCAAAATCAAATGATGAGGCTCTTGATGATGATTGTTAGGTGATTACTGTGCAAGAGGAACTCAACTAATTTGAGAAGAATAAAGTATGGGAACTTGTTCCTGAGCTAAAGAAACACTTAGTTGTAGGTTACAAGTGAGTGTTTAGGAACAAGTTAGATAAGCAAGGCTTCATTAGAAGGAATAAAGCTAGATTGGTTGCCAAAGAGTACAACTAAGAGGAAGGCATAGACTATGATGAAATCTTTTTCCCTTGTTACAATATTTGATGCCATTAAAATTCTCTTAGCATTTGCATGTCATATGAATTTTAAGCTTTTTTAAATGGATGTGAAAGTGCTTTTTTAAATGGTTTTGTTGAAGATGAAGTATATGTTGAACAACCTCCAGGTTTTGAGTCTCATGACTTTCCAAACTATGTTCTTAAATTAACAAAGGCCTTGTATGGTTTGAAACAAACTCCTAGAGCTTGGTATTAAAAGCTTTGTTCATTCCTTTTGAAAAATGATTTTAAAAATAGCAAGATTAATACAACATTATTTGTTAAAAAGCATAACAAAGACACTTTAATTATTCAAATTTATGTTGATGATATCATATTTGGTGCTACTAATGAATCTCTTTGTGAAGATTTTGCTAAGTATATAACTAGAGTATTTGAGATGAGCATGATGGATGAGCTCAAGTTTTCCTGGTTCTTCAAATTAAGTAAAACATAGAGGGTATCTTCATTAACAAATCTAAGTATACTAAAGAGTTGCTTAAAAGATTTGAATGGATGGTTGCTAAAGTGCCAAGACACCAATGAGCTCAACAATAAAGCCTGACAAAGATGAATCAAGTAAGCCTATTAATGAAAAGAAATATAGAGGAATGATTATCTTTCTCCTCTATCTTATTGCTTATAGACTCGATATTGTGTATAGTGTTTATTTGTGTGCTAGATTTTCAATCATTCCCTAAAGAATATCATTCCCATGTGATTTAGAGAATTTTAAAATATTTGCATGGCACATTGTATTTATGATTATGGTATCCTAGGAATTCATCTTTTATTCTTCTTGGATATTCAGATATAGATTATACTGTTACTTTGTTGGATAAAAAGAGCACTTTTGAGACTTGCTAATTTCTTAATGAATACTTAGCTCCTTAGTTTGGAAGAAGCAATTTTAAATTGTCTTATCTACTACCAAAGTGAAATATATACCGACAGTTTATTATTGCACCGAAGTTCTTTAGATGAAACAACAACTCAAGAATTATGGCAAAGATATTAATCACATTCCCATTAAATGTAATAACACAAGCATCATAAATCTTTCAAAGAATATCATCCATCATTCAAGAAGTAAACACATTGACATTAGGCATCATTTGCTTAGAGGTCATGTGCAAATGGTGATGGAATGTTAGAGTTTATTGAGACTAACAACCAATTTGTGGATATTTTCACTAAATCATTTAATGAACAAAGGATAAACTTTATAAAGAAGGAGCTAGGGATGCTAGTTGGAAGCTTTCTAGGGTGAAAATAGATCTCATTACATGGATGTGTCATTACTTGATTATGTTTGTTGTGATGTTGTGCTTAGATAGTTAATTCATCTTTTTCTATGTTCAATTGCATGAATTGATCATCAAAATATCAAATTGATCACTCTATGTTTGGGCCATACATTTAAAGTTATATTTTAAGCTGAATTTTCAAAGTAGTTTCTAAATCATGACCGACACTGCCAGTCGTGGTCGCTACTTATAGGCTTTTTCAATGTTCAAACCAACTTGCAATTTTCGCTTGTGATTTCCAATCACCACTGCAAAAATTCAAATTTCAAAATTTTCAAACCATTGACTTTGCACCTTTCTAAGGATTTTTTGTTCATTATTCATATTTTTTTAAATTCATGATCGCAACACATAAGTAGAAGTCGCAACTTATGTGTAACCACTAAGTAATGACCATTCATCAGTCAAATAGGGCACCCCCTCATTTAATGCATTTCTAGCCTTTTCCTAACCATTTTAAATCTATTTTATGCATATCTAAACCCCCTCAACACCTTTCCATTCATTCTTTACATCCTTTTCTCATCAAACTTTACCTCTTTCTCAATTTTCTCTATTTTAAAAATCTCTTCTCCTCATTCAACCTTATTCATCTCTTCTTCACAGGTCTAAAGAAGTCTATAAGATCTAAAAAAGGAAAGGGCATAGCCTTAACATCTTTCTCTCCTCCAAGCCCTTCTTTTTAACTCAACCTAATTTAGGGAGTAATTGAGGAAGAAAATGATAGATTCAAAGCCAACTAAAAGAAGGTCATCCAAGCAAACAAGATTTTATCTACTTTTTTTTCTTCAAACTCTTAGTCAAGAAGGAGAGATCAAGGCTTTTCTCTTAAACTTGGGATGGCTTAAGTTCATTTTTATAGAGGAACTAAGAAATGAAGATATTCTAATGGAGTTCATATGCACAATGCAGGTGAGTAAGAAGACCACATCTAGTGCATGTATGTATTGTTTAACTTTAGACGTTTTGGCAAATAATACTATATCACTTACCCCCAAATCTCTTCAATTTTTAAATTTGAGAATCAGTCCCTTTTAATCTCTCCTTCCTTGACTTCATTTATTCTAACTTTTAGCAAGAGATTTCTATTGAAAAGAAACATGACCCTAAGAAATCTATTGCCAAAAATATCAAAACTGTTCCATTTGGCTTCGTCATCTCATCAACACCTTCTCAATCAATGATAGGGGTGATGGCAATGAAAAAACATCTCAAAAAGACCTTTCTTTCCTTTATTACCTTTTTAAGAACAAACCTATTCAAGGTGGTCACTTCTTTATGGACCAATTTATCACATGAGCTTTAAAACCAAAGCTAAATTCCTTCTTCCCACATATGTAACTACTACTATAGGTTTATGGGGGCACTTACCCTAAAAATTGAAGCTGACCTTATGCTCATATGCCTTCTATAGAAAAATTTCCTTGACTACACCTACCTTGTGAATGCTTAAGCCATAAGGGCTAATTCTATGAGTATTTGGTGCATAAGTGCAAAGCCTCTAAAGGAAAAAGGTTGGTTATTGAGGAAGGAGAAAATGTTGCCTAAGAAGAAAAACTTCAAAGGAAATAAAAGGCAAAGCCAAGAGCACCCACTTCTAATAAGCATTCTTTTTCTAAATCTTCATTGGACAAGGTCTCAAAGATGTTGAAGAAAGCCCTTAAAAGACTTAACATTCTTCACTATCTCTATGGGACATTGTTGAAATCTAAGAGAAGCTTGGTCTTTCCAATCCTTGTCACTCGCCTGATTTTGAGTTTTTTAAGGATAAAGAGGAAGAAGAAAAAGAAGCAAAACTATAACTATTGCTAACCACAAATGATGAGGAAGGAGAAATCCAAGATAGTGAAGATGAAGAAGAGGATGAATTTTATGATGACATTTCCCTAGATTTCTAGATCTTTTCAATTTTTTCTTCTTTTATTTTTCATATGTATTTGTTGTTATCTTGTGATTTTTGTTTTTTAATCTTTAGATCCCTTATGATGTGATCACACATTTGTAATGGTTGAACCTTTCTATGTTTGTTAATATTATCTATTAATGAAATGATTATTATTTTGTGTTCATTTTTTTAATTGTCTTTGTTATATCTTATGATTGATTACCATTGTTTTCCTCTCCATTTCCCCATCTCTCTCTCTTTCCCTCTCTTTTTTAACTTGCCAAAGAGGGAGAGATAATATAATATGCAAAGTTCATATATGTTAATCACTTAACATAGAGGGACAAATAATATGAAGATTATTTGAAAAACTAAGTAGGAGTATGGATTAAGGGGGAACAGTTTAAATTTATTTTTATACTTTGAATTACTTCACCTTCATTTAATATTGACTTCTAAATACCTAACATGTTAAAGATTGAGTGCAAAGATGAATTAGGCTTTTAAAATGACTTAGATATGTTTAAATTTCATCCTTGTCTATATTCTTATCCCGACTAAAGTCGATGGGACTCCACACTCTAAATAGGGGTGATACCAATGTTAAGTCCCACCTTGGTCCCCTATTAGCCACTGATTAAAAGGGCTTCAATCATGCAGAAGGCTTAAAGGATCTCTCATTAACCTAAACACCAACCATGATTAGGGGTTATTACCAATGTATGACCTTTGTCCTTTTCATCCCCTTATTGATTAATAAAAGGATGGAGTTGTAAGCATATTTCACTTGCTTGAACACATCCTCATGAATTGATGGCGCTCACAGCTACTTCCACCTTCACCAATTAGGCCTATTTTGGTTTCATTCTTTTGAGTTTCTAATTTATTAGCCTTTTGTGCGAGTAGGTTAAAATTTTATGTTTACCTATTTGTCGATCAACCAAAGTCATATCCTCATAGGTCTAAGTAAAGACTCTTTGATAGTTCTTAAGCAACTGTTCAAACTTTCTTCACTCCTTGAGCATGATGTCATTGAAAATGAGCAAAATTTTAGATTTTCATATGTGTTAAGATTAAATATGGTGGTATGCATAAAATTAATATTAAATATGCTTATGAAATGTACATACCATGTATACTATCATTAAGAAATACATCACACAAGTAAGCAAACTCATCATTCATTACCTTAAACTTAGAAATAAGTACATTGTTAACCTTAAAAAAATTAGAGACAAGAACATCAAAGATATTTGAAAAAGGGGCTTTTAAGCAGGAGCAACTAGAGCTTCTATAACGTTAACCTTTTTTGGATTCTTTTCTTCTTCACCCTTCTTTTCATTCATTGCTTTAGTTACATCATTTAGATCACTATTCACCTATTTAAAACCTACTTCTTTCTTACCTGCACCATTGGCCATGGCCTTCACAGCCTCTTCGAAGTTTTACTTCATTTGATCATCCCTAAGCTCAACCTTCATGAAGCTTTCCCATAAAGTTATCTCGTCCATCTCAACCTGTCCCATTTAAGATGACTATCCATTTATAGTTTCATATTCTTCCACATCTTCAATGTAATTTATAATCATATTTTCAATGTCATCCAGATCATACCCTGTGTACTTTCCTTTAGCATAGGCACCGGGTACACTCTTCCCCCACTCGATCTTCATATGGAACTTCCAATTCAACTTGAGCAACATGTTTCCCTTTAATTGGCTCCCTACTTCCTAGAATAATTAGTCTAACAAATTATACTTCTATTCCTTATCAGACGTCTTCCATTTGTTGTTTTATTACCAAACTGTTTAAGAGCCATATAGGACTGCATATTGACCTTTGTCCAAATCATTCGCGACCTCTATAACATATTTCCCTTTCTTCTTTTTTTCCTCTTCCCAGTCTTTTCATCAGATGAATCTTGATAGAGGCCAACTTCCATACTTCTTAGTTGTATATAAAGAATGCTTATTCATGATCATCCATAGGGTTGTCCTTTCGTTGACTTTCATCTCCTTTAGTTGTCTCTTGTTTTCTTTCCCTAACCATTTCTCTTTCTTTCATAAGGAAGTTAAACAAGAAACCTCATATATCCCACACCTAATGTTTTCCTAAATTGCTTTAGTAACCTAATCCAATCCTAGTTATCTATTAAGTATATCTGAAAATTCAGACACGCATGTATAGCTCTTCCCAACCCTTGAATTGGAAGAAAGTTCTTATTCTTCATGATATTTGCCACCTTTAAATCAACTCATAACCCTTGCAACTTGAAATCCCTTAAGATATAGGACTACTATGCTTAATGTATACACTATCTACCTTACTTTCATATAGATAATAATAATCTTTCCCTTATAAGGAATCATGACCTTTTGGTGCATAGTAAATGGCATACCTCATAAAGGCCTCCGTAACAATAAGAAGAAAGTGATAGGAATGTCTAGTACTATAAACTCTACCATGTTTTCCATAACCCTGATCTTTACCATAGTTTTAAACACACCAGCAGCTAACCTCCTACTATTGTCATAAATTTGGATGATACTAACATTTTTAAGTCTTTTTCTTACACTGCAAGCTTATGCTATAATGTTAAAGGGCAAATATTGATCTCTGACCCATCATCAACCATTACATGTGGAGTCTGTCTCTCCTTCACTTCGGCTTATATGAATAAAGCCAAATTTTGAGCTCTTCCTCTAAATGGTAAGTCCTTATTAAAAAAAATAAAGTTTCACATATTAGTGAACAAGGCTATTGCCTCCTTAAGTATAGCTTCCTTAGAGACAATTAAACTTGACAAAGCCTTTGTTGGACTAGGATACTTAATCCTATGTTTAAAATCTCTTTTGATCTTGACAAAGTAGATTGATCATCACTAATGTTTCAAATAAGTGTTGTTTTTGCAGAATTAAATCATTTCCTCAAGAAGAAATAAAGAAGTTGATG
>CATIWR010556693.1:0-15463 GCA_949677035.1 Omphalea diandra | reverse complement strand
ACCTTGCAAGGCAAACACCACTCCCAAGAATTCATGTGATTCAAGTGACATTTGATTTTATTGGTCAGCATATAACAAGTGAATCATTTGATCAATAACATGTGCCAATAAGACATATTAGTCCATTTTTCCAAGTGATTTGCTAGTATTTGACAAGCCGGTCGCAACAACCTTTTAGTTCCATATGCAAGTGTTCATTCACAATGTTATACCATGTAATCATTAAGAGCATATAATTATTACTTGACTTGTATTCATATAAAAAAGATAACAATTCAATCACATATACATGTAATAGAACACAATCACACCATAAAATTATCACACCATAAAATTATCACACATACACATTAGAATCTAATTGTGGTTTTTACTCACCTTTTAATGTGACCAACCTTTATAGTAGGTTGGGTTCTCTCTCTAAGGCTTCCTCAAAGTGTTGAGATCCTAACATTTTATACATATATGGTCATAAGCATGTCAAAATTATTATGAATGGTTAGTATGTAACTATGGGATGATCCATACAAGTGGACCTAGTGTTTATACATATTTTCCTTATATGGTAGCCTAATCTTGCTACACTCTCATAGTAATAACTTTATATAAACTTATCCAAATGATTTGAATCTTTTTTTTTTAAAATAAACTAGACACATAATGATACACGTTAGTCAAATTTCAACTCAATACAAATCATATAGAAAATGTGGTGAATTTTTGAATTTTGCCCTATTTCAATGTCATCTCAATCTGAATTAGCCTTACATTCTTAGGTATATCTCAAATTGTACAATTCCAATTGCAAAACTGATAAAAAAGAATTACAAAACACATAATGGAATATTTTTCATGTTTTTACTCATTGCCTAATTTAGTTTATAAAGTCACCAAAACATATGACCAATCCCAGGGTGAGCAGGTTTTCAACTTGTTGACAATCAGTTAAAATGAAGGGGTAATATCTCAACAACCATATTAATATTGACAAAATATTTTACAGGTATGTATATCAGACATAAATATACAACTTTTAAGTTTAACTTATCACCAAATTCTGATTATATTGCCCTCAAATTCTTGGAAATAGAATTAAAAGACAACTGATGTTTTATCAGGTTTAAGGTTTGTCACAATCAATAAGCCATATCTCTTTCCACACAACAAATCAAGCAAAATGCCTTATAGGTACTTAGAGAGGATATAACCTTACAAATTTCATGTTTTGCACTTTGTCTAAATCAGCACATAAGGTTATCAAAATATATGAAAATAGAGAGACTGAAGAGATTTCGGTTGGTTATGAAACATACTTAATGAAGGAGCCATATCTCCTTACACACCAAATTAAGCAAAAATGTTTTACATACATTTAGGTGGGGCATAAAGCTATAACTTTTATATTTTAAACTTTCCCTAATTTATTTTCTAGTGTTATGAAATCGTGGGTACAAAATTCTACTCAAACAATAAAACTAACACAATCAACTATGGTTTCTCTTGAATTTCAACTTCCATACATGAGCTCTGCCCTAAATACTCCAAATTCTTACTAACCATGCATGATTAACATGTAATAAGGGAGTATTTTCATATGGGAAGAAGATAAATTAACTTACCTATTTTCCTATAACCATAAAAGCTTACAATCCCTTCCTAGGCAGCTCACTCTTGTCGCTCTCCTTCCTCTTCTTCTTCTTCTTCTTCTTCTTCTTCTTCCATTCTTTCTTTCTTCCTTAACTCTCTCTTTTTTCTATTGACTCTTACGTTTATCCTCTATACTTGATCCTAAAGGATGAAAAATTCCACTTGTAAACATATTGTAACATGACAAAATCATGGTGTCTCATTTCCATTAGTTGAAAGTTCACTTTTCCTCTTTTAGTCCCTCTTCTTTACTCCTTCATCACCTCCATCCATCTCCTAATCCCTACATGTTCTTTATACTTTTAAATAATCTCTAAAACACCATTATTTATGATACTATAACATGCACACAACATAAGATAAGTTGCCATGTATGTATATAAACATTACGTCTATGTTCAAGTGTCCCAAATGCAATGGTGCAAGTGTCATCACCGTGCTTATCCAATTCAAATATTTAAGTGATCATTTATACAATACTTATGTTCATGTGGGATTTTAAATCATTTATGCAATAAATAGGTTCATGTGAGAATGTTAATGAATGTGGATAGGGATGTTATATGTCAAAAGGAAATACATTTTCATAATGAAAGTAATCCTAGTCAAACATGTCTTTAGACAAGCCTTGATACAATACATTTTTAATGAATGCTCATTATATATCATAGATAGTAGTTTGATGAAAAAAGAATAGCACTACAACTCTAGGTGCCCCATATCCAAGTTATGATGCTAGCATCAGCCTCAGGGTTGGTCTCTCTAATAGTGTTGAAGTTGTAAATGCAATAGTTTGCCCATATGGCGCCTACCCTATCCAATAAATGTTGGATTGGTGGTCCCTCAGTAAAGGAAAACAATAAGGAAACCTCATTATAGAGAGTGTTAAACTAGCAACACACTTTGATCGAATCATAAAAGGTACCGAATGAAAGAGCTAGGATGATCACACAATCTAACGAATGTCTGAAGTAACAATGTGAGACATCCACTCAGTCCATTAAGCCTTGATAGCTGCAGGCCATGACAAATGATGATTCAAATAGTGCAATGGATAGTACAACATAACATACATAGTGGGCAAAAATAGTAAGCCTAACCTCTCATGCAACCATATCTAAAGGAAAAGGCTCATTGGGTTGAAAACTTTAAAGGGTGGCCTAAGCAGAAATGAGTTACCCACTAGTTTGGAAACTCAAAAGGGCAGTCTAGATAAAAGCAAGGGTAAAATAAAAAAATGATTATAAAATAGGCTTAAATTGAGGGTCCAGACTTGAAGTAATAATGGACTCCCTAAAAAGGAATTGTTGGTAATAAAGGAAACCTTATCCAAGTCCATAATGGTTTCACCTATAATTGTCAGAATGAGAGTTTTCATTAGTTCATCCTCTTTTAGCAATGGTAAAATTTGCATATTTATCTTTCCACCATCTGGCCACAATAAAACTCCCCCATTAGAATTGTCACTGTAATATGGGCTTGCACCACATGAGAATGATCCCTATAAGGGTGAAGAGTGAGAAAGAGTGACATGGAAATCTTCTTCTTAATAGGAGTATGCTTAGGTGCCTCATCATTCCATAAATCAAACAATTCCTTCTTCTTATAAAAATAAGGATAGCCTAAGCATGGCAAAGCAATTTGATTTGTAGCCATGGCACAAAAATTAAGAATGGCAACAAATTCTTCTAGTGGGGGGTAGATCTCAATGTCTCCAAAGTGAAAAGAATGGGTAGTGGGATCCTATGAGTCGCATGCTGCCTCAAGTCAAATAAAAAAGAGGCAATTAAGGCCCACTCAAGGCAGATTAGACAAACTTTGCTGTAGGAGAGACCTTAAAATTATTCTAAATGTGTTTCGGAAGATGAAAATATCAAGATGGTAGGTGGAAATTGTTAATGGATATTTATATAAGAGAGGAAAGGTACTTAGTGCTAGACAATTATGAATAGTGTTAATGGCTATACATACTGCATAAATTGTTTGTATAGACAATTAACGACCTATATAGACAACCTAGTAGTGCGTACATACCAATTTTTCTATAGATTTTGGGAAAAATCTCCCTAGTATATTAGGCTTGTGAATTATTATGTACTTGTTTGAAGAGCACGTATATATATATATATAGATGAATGAAAAGGACAACCATATATTTGGAAGACAAGTTTGAAATCATAATTAAATTTTATGCCAAAATTGTAATAATGTTAAGTTTACCAAACATGAAGGAGGAATAACCTTAAACATATATCCTAAGAGTTTTAATTATTGAAATAAGTGTGCAAAAATAAGGACTTTTGTAACATCTCTATCATCATTCATTAGCATTCTCACTTGAACATATACATTAAATGATTTATAATCTCACTTGAACATATTCATTGGATAAATGATCATTTGTATGTGAATTTAGCAAGTATGGCGATGACACTTACACCATTACATTTGGGACACTTGAACATATATGCAATGTTTGTATAGTTGAAGGTAAATGTATTTTGAACATGAATGATATGAGTTATGTAAATGAATATGACTATTAAAGTTATTGGTATCAGAGCTAAGATGAATTGGTCATTACAATTAATGCTAAATATGATTCAATACAAATACCACTTTTATCTTGACAATATTTAAAATTTTCAAAATATAATTAATGTAAAAATGAAAAATAGATTCAATAAGATATAGAAGTATGAAAATATTAATATTATGCAATTATCTTTTAAAAAGACAGAAAGCTAAATATGGTATAAATAGCGTAACCCTATAGCAAGTGTTATAGGTATTTTAAGGGGGATATTTCATTCAACGCATTAAACTAGATATTTTAGGACAATTTTTTTGTTTTGTTCAATCACCATAAAAGGAAATATATTGCCTAAAAAACTCCAAAACAAAAAGTTACATTTTAATCTCTAACCAACAAAGGCTAATCAAACCCAAACTTTACATAAGCAATAAATCATATAAAACTCACTAACTATCAATTACAACATTAAAAAAAAAAAAAAAAAAAAAGGATATTGGTAGCATTTTTATTTATTGAAAAACCATCTCTGCTGAAAGAATTTTATTCTGAAAACACTTTAAATTTCTTGTTGCCCATATAAAATACACAGAAGCAGTAAATGTTATTCTTTATTTTTTGTGAGTTGCATTTTTCCCATTTGTTTTTTTACTAAACCATTAAACTTCTCTTTTCCACATGAGTGGCCTTCAATTAATAGAACACATCTCTAGGACTCATATCCATACTTGATGACTAAAACAACAATTAAAGAATAAATGCTCAACGGTTTCCACATATTGATTACAAAAAACGCAAACATCCTCAATTAACACTCCTCATTTTGCAAGACTATACTTAGTTAATAATATGTTTTTAATAGCCAGCCAACTCACAAAACTGTATCTAGGAATATGCAATATACCACATAATAGCTTCCCCCAAAACACCTTAGTAGCTTGTTTCCGCAACACATCCCAAGCAATAGTAAAATGATTTGATATGGTAGGTTGCCAAATAATCAAATCATCTAAGTATAAGAAAGTCTACAAGAACGAACAAGATAATCCCAAGCTTGAGGTACTATTATATTAACGGATTTGGTAGTTTCTAACCCCCTTCATGCCATAATTCAATAACTCTAGTTCTTCTAAGAATATCAGTATCTTATACTATAAGAGATGGAAATTTCTTTAGAATAGATTATCCTTCTAACCAAGGGTCAAACAAAAATAATAGTTTTTCCATTGCCTATTTTATACCATATGTGTTACTTGACCTTCATTCTTAATTTAAAAAGCTAAGATAAAATCCAACTCTCATCATAAAGTTTTAAATGCCTTAAAAGCTTAGTCACTTAAGTTTGGTTTGAGCAACCCATTTAGCCCACAAAGAAGATTTCTCTATCATTAATTCCCATAGAATCTTAATAACAGTAGCTTTATTCCATACTCTAAGATCTTTAATACCTAGACCCCCTTTTTTGTTGGGAAGGCATACCTCCATCCATTTGACTAGGCCTCCTCTATTATAACCTTCCTTCCATTTCCATAAAAAACTTCTACACATTTTATCTATCTCCTTTATAACTGCTTAAGGAAGAATAAAGATTGAACGCCAGTAAATTGTGGCACTTTTTAGCATTACATTTATTAACTGCAATATGCCTGCATAAGAAAGAAGTTTGACTGCCCAATTGTTTATTCTTTTCACAACTTTAGAAATGGGCTCTCTATAATGAACTTAAGCTAACTTAATTGAAATTAGGGAAAACAAGTAACATTCCTTCTTGAAATTGCACTTGCTGTAGAATACTTTCCTTCACATCTAGAGCCACATTCCTAAACAACACTAAATTGTTCCCATTATTAATCTTAAGCCTAGAAGTTCCCAAAAATTCATACACTACTCTCATTAAGATATCAACTGACCCTTTATTCCCAGCACAAAACAAAAATAATTCATCTGCAAAACTTAAATGATGAAGTTGAAAAGCAGCACATCTATCATGGTATTAAATCCCTCCTTACATCTAACCTTCAAAACTCTTGTCAAATATTCCATAGCAATCACAAAGAGCAAAGGTGACATAAGATCTCCTTGTCTCAAATACCTTTCACCAATAAAAAAAACCAGCCAAACACCCATTTATTGCTAGTAAAAACATATTACTTTTAATACAAATCGTCACCAATTTGGAAACCCTAATACTAACTTTAATTATTCTAGAAAATCCCAATTGACTGAATCATAAGCCTTCCTAAGGTCAATTTGAATGGCACATTTAGGTTTACCTATTGACCTATGATAATTCCTCACTATTTCATATACCAGCATAACATTCTAAACCATCTTCCTGCCCTTCATAAAAGCTGACTAATTGTAGTGAATCAGTTTAGGAAGGATATGACTCAATCACTCAATAATTACTTTTGCAATGCATTTATATAAGACATTACAGCAAGCGATGGATCTATAGTCCCCTAGCCCCTTAGGATTTTAAGTTTTTTGGATAATAGAAAAGGCAGTTACATTTACTTATTTAAGCAGTCTTCATGTACGAAAGCATTTTTGAACAGCAGCAATCATATCCTTGCCAACTATGTCCCAACATTTGATAAAGAAAAGGCTTGAATCTAGCCTGGAGCCTTGTCTCCATTTATGCTGAACATGGCCTATTTGACAATTTTTCTATATCTTCACAATATCTTTTTATCACATATTTATTGAAATTCAATAAGATAAAGGTGAAGTTTTGTTTATTTTATTTTAGTTCTTCATAGATATTCTTTATAATAATAAGTTTTTTAAAAAACATTTATATAAATTTGATATTAAAAAATATTACATTCCTTAAATATTTTAAACTAAAATAATGAAAATTTTGAATTTCTTTTATAAAATAAATGTAATATCTTAGAATCTTATTTTATCCATATATTATAGTTTACACATGATTTTATTACATTAATATATTTTTTATTTGATATTTCAACAATTTATATAGTAAGATTAAAGAAAGTTATCAACCATTATGTGGATATTTTCAAATACTTTGAAAACATTGTTTCTACAAAGTAATTAAATTAAAAGTTTTTAAATTATAAAATTAGTCAACTTGAATGAACTAACTAATTACTCTTATAAACAATAAATATTTTGAATGCAACCTATTCACTCTTTAATATATAAATGTCAATATTAAATTTCTTAATTTATATGTCATTTAATATATAAAATTAAGAAATTAAAATTTAAAGTAATTATTTTATTATTAATTCAAAGCAATAGAAAAATTTTAAAATTATAATTTACCATTAAATTATTTTATGAGCAAAAAAAAAAAGAAAATTAAGCATTTCCTAACATTAAACTTTATTTGTATAAAATTATAAATTTAATTTCAATATATATTAAGTTTCAAATCTTATCATATGAATGTTTACTACATTTTTCATATGAATATTTACTAGATCATATAATTTTACAAAGAAAAGTATAAAACTTTTAGTTTATAAATATGCATGAACCATGAGCTTAAGGATTGATTATTATATAACAAATGCAAGGGTATAATTCTATTATGGTAGAAGTGATTGTGATAGATATTTGAACTCTTTTATTTATATTTTTAGGAAATTCAAACTTTAAATTATCTTTTGGTTCTATTTATTATAATTACATTAAGTTATGAACTAATCGCTTTATTATTTAGTATTTTATAAATGATATTTCATGATTAATGAAAATTATTTCTCGTGATAAGATATTTCCATCTTTAACTATTTTATTTTGGTTTAATAATACCAAAAATGATTTTTTTTTATTTTTTATAATTTTATCAAACACATCAAAATACATAATTTTATTTAGAATCAAATTAAATAGTTTTAATTGTACTTATGATTATAGTTGAAAAATAAAAAAAGTGATATTTATAACTATGGTCTCTTTTAAAGGGTCAGGTTTCTCTCTTATGGAAAGATTAAGCTCTCTTTTAGTAAGCTAAGGTTTCATTATTGGATGGATGTTTCCTTTTATAATTTCTATTGTGTTTTGCCCTTCTTATCACTAATATAATCATCTTATTGTAAAAATCCTTTAACTCATCCTTACGCTTTAATGCCTTTCTTTTTTTGTTTTCTTTTTTTTAATTCCTTTTTATGTTTTCAATTATGTTGGAATTGCCCAAACTTTTAATTTCTATATATATTTCATTACATTTTGTTCTAGCACATAAGAGTTTTGGTCTATTTGCTCTTTAGTTTTTAGGGTTTTCTTTTTCATTTTGATATCAAGGTTTTTTTTTTTTTGTCTTTGCTTTTTTCTTACCTCCCTTATGTTTTCTGTAGTTTCTTAAACTATTTTCTTATTTATAAGTGATCAAGATGACAAATTAGAGTAATATGATTAATAACATATATTTGAGTCAAAATGTTTTAAGCCTAACATATGGTGAGGCTAATGCAATTGAGGTTCCTGACGAATTATTTATGGCTATTGAAGAGGCTCGATTTTGCTTAGTAAGGATATTATAGACATAAACCTTATAATTAATTTGCCCTCATGGCTATAATAACTCTTTCATGGAAAACAAAACATAGCGTTATAGCTAAAGGGTGAGTAAACATTTATTTCTCTTTCATTTCAACCATTGAAAAGGATAGAAATTGGATTCTATAGAAAAAGCCATCGAATTTTGAAATTTTAGTCTTTCTTTTAGAGTAGGTGTTAGGCAATGAATAACCTTTTGAGTTTCATTAGTCTTTATATCATTTTGCCTTTATATTATATGAACAAATGTATGGCGGAGTTCTTAGCTAGTAAGATTATATCCTTTCTTGCTTTTGATATTGAGAATGATGTAGGTTTTTAGAAATTCTTATGATTTAAAATAAAAAAAAATGTGTTGACCGTGTGACCCTACGGTTGTTAAGGCATTTGCATCAACCTTTAGAGTGAATGACATGTTTTGAATGATTACAAAATATTAAGACATTTTATCCTTTATGTTTAAATATTTGTGCTTATATGTTTATGCCTTATTTTTGCATATAGATATTGTTGACTTCTTAAGATTCTTTTAAAGATAGAGACAAAGCATACCTCAAGGATAATGCTTTAAGATAAGCTAAATGTCCAAAGACATAGAAGGAGAATGTTGGACCCATTAGATATTTTTAAAGATGACAACAAAACACCTAAGAAGGTAGATATACTCAAAGCATAAAAAATTGTTTAATCCTTTTAGATGCTTTTAAAGAGAAAGACAAATTATTCAAGGAGGATGATATGCATGGGGATGTCTTAAATGGAAAGCCAATAATAACAGGCTAATCTTACAAGGTTTTAAACAAGTAGTGAATGACCTGATGCAATAAATGAATAGCCCTTACCCACAATCCAAATATGGAATATTCATTCAATAAAGAATAAAAGTAAGCCAAGCAGATAAGAGTAATATGAATGACTTGGTGCATAAGGTGAACAATCTAGTTTATCACGAATAAGTGAAAAAAAATTTAGGAAGTATCTCGAAAAGGTTTAGACTACTTGAAACAACCTAGATAAATGGTTTATACACAAAGACTAAAAGGCTAGAATGGCTTAAGAAGCTTAGGAATGACTAAGGCAAATTGTCTCACTTAACATAAAGAAAACGAGTAAAGTCTAAATAGAGTGTTTAAATAGCCTAGCAAATAATGAATGGTTTTAATTAATCACTTAATTCAAATATGGAATAGATTAGCCAACTAAGATAGAAATTTAGCCTATGAACAAGTTGGATGAATAACCCATACGTCAAAATGATCAACCCATTTATAGTGCAATTGCTAGTTTTCTAAAAAGTTATTTTAGAGCCTTTTAAAGGGTATAACAACTAGTTTTGATTATTATTTATATAAAAAGACCCCAACTAACTTTATTAAGTTGAAAAGGCTAGAGAATTTGTAAAAGTTCATTGTGCTAACCTTGTAAAGCATTTCTTTGTATTTCAGATAAAATGAGCTTTTGTAGAAATTTGTAATAAACCTTTAAGTTTATGATAATAGCTTTCTTAGGCACTAATTATATGTTACTATCTATCTTAGAGGCTTAAAAGCTTACTTGAAACTAATCCTTTATATGGTGTAAAGGTTGTTGTTTAGTCTCAAAAAACATTAGGATGGATTTTGCTCTCTTGAGCCTTAAAATCAAAATATTAAAGTTCCATATGAGCCTAGTAAAAATGAAGATCATATTGGAACATAAAAAAATATTAAAAGGCTTAAGTGTGAACTTAGAAAGTGGATATTTGCATTGTTAAATAGACTACTATAAAGATTCTTGTGTTAATTCTTTTCTCCTTTCACTTATATTCTTTTTACTAGTAACCAATTCACTCTTTCCCTCTTACATTGCCATTTTCAATCATATTTTACAAAATGGATTATTATAAACTAATTCTAAAAGGAATTACTTTAAACTTAACAATAATAATTATGGATTCATGTTAAATACATATCACTTTTGATGTTTTATTACTAGTGCAGATGCTTTGGTATACCTTTCAATACTATGATGAACACTCATCTGATATGGTTTTTGATAGCATAAAATTGATCTATTATGAGCTTTTAAAGGCATCTTCTTTAAGAATACATAAGTATGCTACTGGGGAGAAAGGGTCTGCTTGTCAAAATGGGTGTTTCCTCTATAAGATACAGTTGGACCTCCTAGTGAGAACAATATTGAAAATAGGGCATTGATATTCAAGAATAATTATTGGATTTTATGGATAAGTTCATGTTAAATCATTCTTGTACAAGCACTATTGGTAATTCATCGAGAATGGTGGGATTAAATTCAATCAATTCTTAAACTCCACACTAAGATAAGGACCTAGGATTGGGTTAAGCAATAAATCATCAAAAGTGATAGAATAATCCATCACCTAAATTCATAAATAAAAACATAATAACCAAGAAAATATAACCATGTCAAAATCCTTACTTATTAGCACTTAAAAGACTCATACATTATACAAATTTTCTATGCAATAAAGACTCAAGACCAAACATTTGAGTTAATGATAATCTTCCTATGTTTTTTCTCTTTTCTTTTTGTCCACGTCTCCTCTAAACCCATATCAACCAAAAGGCAACATAGCTAAAGGTCATAAACAATAAAAATCTTCTTTAAACCTCACTTCTATCATAATAAATTATTCTTCCACAATAGATGTCACCATAACCCAACTCCATAACCTAAAAGCAAAAAAAAAAAAAAAAAAAAAGGACAAGAAAACCTAAAAGGTCTAGCACCAAAAAAATAAAAATTTTCCAAATTCATTTCTAATTAAACTTGATCAAAACCTTCTATTAGATGAGTGCTTCGAGGATTCTAATGGATAACATTATTACTTGGAGATTGAGGCTAGTTTATTTATTAAGAATTATGTTATTTTATCAATAGAGGTTGTTGTATAGTCCCATCCGATGTCATAATTACTCTATTTTAGAATTGTTATAGATTAAGAACCTATAGTTGTGCCTTTAAGTAATTGCTTAAACTTAAAGTCCTTACTTTAAGTTTCCTCATGGAAATAAGGTTAACCATAGAGAGTCCTTAAATTTAAGAGAAGGTTGTGGTTTGAATTTTGGTTTTACAATTAATTATAAGGGAAACATAAAAGAGCAAAGTGGTGGAATGGTGGTTTTAAGACTGATATGGAACAATCCTTTATTTATAAAGACATTTTCCTTTAACCTCATCCACATTGATGTGGTAATAAATGATATATTAGGATTACATAGTTTGTATTTTATTAGGGTCTATGGCTATCCTGAAGAAACCTACAAACCTCTTACTTAGGTTTATTATCTTATTTAAAATCTATAAATTATTTTTCTTGGCTTTGTGGAGTAGATCTATAATATGGAGAAATAATGAGGTAATTTAAAAGAGCCTAAAAAACTTGAAGCCTTTTAGAATAGTTTGTATGATTATAGGTTATATGATTTAGGTCATAAGGATTAACATTTCGCTTGGACAAATGGTTAATCATATAATTCTAACATCAAGGAGAGGTTAGATAAGTTTATTGTTATAATGAAATTAAAGCTTTTCAAATTTCAAAGTGGAAAATTTAGCTTGCTATCGTCATATCATAGTCAAACATATCTAAGTCGGGTCCCCTATTACTCATAAAGTGGTGTAAGCATAAGCATTTCATATTTAAATATATATGGCTTTAAGATTTATAGTTGCAAAAAAGTGGTTGACATATATTAGACTTAGAGATGTTATTGATCCTTTGTCTTTGAATTTAAAAAAAAAAAAAAAGCATTTTGGAGTTGATTTTAATATGTGATGGCCTATTATAGCCATGTGTCTTTAAAGCTCTTACAATATTGAAAAGAGTTAGCTTTATTTTAGGCTTTACTCTAATAACTTCTATAATTTCTCAATCTCATTGTTTGGAGCAAAAAATTGATAAATTGTTAAAAAGGAAAAAGGCTATATGGAACTAACAACTAAGGGTTGGTTGATTTAAAGATGGAGACAAGAATACTAGCTTTTTCCAACATAATGCAGAAGGAAGAAATATGAGGAATAAAATCTTTTAAAATTAAAAATGTTGAAGGTAAGTGGGTAGAAGATAAAATGGGCATTGCTCTATTTTCAATGCAATTTCTCAACTCTATGTACTTCTTCAAAGTATTTAATCTCATTATTTGGAGTAAAAAATTAGAGCAAAAAATTGATGAATTGTTAAAAAGGAAAAAGATTATGTAGAACTAACAATCAAAGGTTGACTGGTTTAAAATGGAGACAAGAATACTAGCTTTTCCAACATAATGTAGAAAGAAGAAAAATGAGGAATAAATTCTTTAAAATCAAAGATGTTGAAGGTAACTGGGTGGAGGATGAAGTGGACATTACTCATTTTTCAATCCAATTTCTCAACTCCATATATTGCTTCAGATTATTTGAGGATGGATTCACTATTTGATTCAATGGAATATAGAGTGTCGGATGAAATGAATCAAAGTTTATTGGAGGCATTCACTAAAGAGGAAGTGATTATTACTCTAAAGTAAACGTGTCCAACCAAAGCACCTAGCATTGATGGTATGCCACTTTTTTTAATCCATTTAGTTTATCATTAAGCATGATGTTTGAAATGTTGTTATTTTATGCTTCGTAATAATGCAAAACATTCTACAATAAGTAAGGAACCCCCTAACTACTAACGAGTTTAGACCCATTAGTTCATGTAATGTTATTCTTAAACTCTTTATTAAAACCATTACCAATAGACTCAAGTCTTTCCTCATCAAATTAATCACCCTATACAATAAGATTAATTGTTGGTTGACTTATCATGATAATACCTTTTTAGCTTTTGAATTATTTCATTATATGAAATCTAAATTAAAACATAAGAAGAGTCATTTTTTCTTTTAAATTAAATATGTGTAAGATCTATGATATAATCAAATGGCCATTTTTAAAAACTACCATGCTTAAACTTGGTTTTGATTCTAAATGATTTAATGATGATTTATGTCTCAACATTGTCATTTAACTTTGCTTAATGGTTCACTCCAAGAAATATTTCATCCTGCTAAGGATTTCAAATAAGGAAACCTCTTATTATCTTACATATTTTTTTATATATATAAAAATTTTTAGTATTGATTAAACAAGCAAAATGAAAAAAAAAAAAAAAAAACTTTTCCTTGGGATTAGCATCTACAAACAGGCTCCCATTATCTCACATCTAACTTTTGCAAATGATATTTTAGTTTTTAGATATGTAACCTCATAAACAGTCGTTGCCCTAAACAAAATTCTTAAATCATATGAAGAGGCCTCAGGGCAAAGCATCATTTTAAAGAAATTGAAGATTTCTTTTAGTAAAATTTCCAACCAAAAAATATTCTCATTATTAATAATACTATTAAATTTTATTAAGTAGAAAAATAATTCACTTATTTGGGACTTTCAATACTTATTGGACACTTAAAGAAATAAATTTTGAAGAGCTTGTAGGATTGGATTGCAAAAAAAGTAAATGGGTGGAAGGAGAAAATGTTCTCTCTAAGTGATAAGATGGTATTGGTTAAAATTAGAGCGCAAGCCATTCCCACTTATATTGTAACGGCCGTATTCATATTTGCTCTAATACCAATAAATGTAACAGCCATATTCATATTTGGTCTGATACCAATAAATGTAACGACCAGTTGTGTTTACAAATCATGTTGCTCAAATACCAATAAATGTAACAACCATTGATACCACTGAATGTTAGCATTTTTTTTTTTTGATCTCATATCTCAGTCCCTCTTTAAATTTTTGACATTTGTCTCTATTAGTGGTTACCATAAATGATGCTTAATGAGATAATTGATTGAATTTTGCCTCATATTCAGCTATAGTCATTTGCCCCTGCTGTAGGTTCAAAAACTCTCTTCTTTTATCATCTTTATATATTTATGGCATGTAATTGTTATTGAACTCACGAAGAAAGTCATCCCATGTCAGCACTAGAGGCTGGACATCACTCCTTGGAATGGTTTCCCACCAATCATATGCATCCCCCTTTAACAGCGATACTGTATAATCAAACTTTTCTTCTGGTGTGCATTTCATCAAATTCAAAACTCTTTGTGTTCATTTTAACCATGTCTCTGTCACTGATGGATCTGTGGTACCACTGAAGTCAACTGCACCATATTTTCTTAGTTTATCATACCTTGTCTCTCTTTGAATTTCTTGACCCTGCACTATTGATTCACTGATTCTATGTTGTGGCTACCCATAAGATATGTGTTATGCATGAGCATGTGTAAGAGATCTAACTTTATCAACAGTTTGATCTCTTAATAATTGGCAGGATGCTTATATGGAATGCAATTTGGCTAACTCGTCTCTCCTTGGTGAGCCATGAGAACTAGACAAATAAGACTATGTCATATGATAAAGCAAATAGTGCAAAAGTCATGTCATGTTCATATGCATGTCCTTATGGAACATATCCCTGCTCTGATACCACTAAATGTAACAACCGTATTCATAGTTACTCTGATATCAATAAATGTAACAACCATATTCATATTTGCTCTGATACCAATAAATGTAACGACCAATTGTGTTTACAAATCATGTTGCTCTAATACCAATAAATGTAACAACCAATTGTGTTTACAAATCATGTTGCTCCGATACCAATAAATGTAATGACCATTGATACCACTGAATGTTAGCATTTTTCTTTTTGCTACCACTATCTGTAATGCTACAATCGGTACCTAT
>CATIWR010556607.1:0-14151 GCA_949677035.1 Omphalea diandra | reverse complement strand
ATTCAATCAACCAGAGAGGTGACAAAGACATTAACCTCCAAGGTAAAGGGGCAGCCTTAGGCTATTACACTTTTTAGCCATTGTTTGCATTTTCCCATCATGTTGTTATTTGGTGGTGTGCTGAATGATTGTACCCAGGTTGCATGTCTTGCTCGTTCCCTACGATTCGCGATAGAATTGCGTTCTAAAGGACAGAGGCTCACAATTGAATGCTTTCGATTTGCTTCTTCCCTCCGATTCGAGATAGAATTGCCTTCTAAAGGACAGAGGCTCACAATTGAATGCTTTCGATTTGAGCCCAGCTTTTAGGGAAGCCGACCTTTCTTTCCATTTCTAGTGTCGCCTTTGATTCTTCGCTCCGTACGTCAATGGAAAAGGGACAAAGCTTTGTTGAATGTGTCTGGGTTTACTTTTGATATGAACGAATTCTAAATTTGATTATTAATATGAGTTTTTCGGCATATAGATGAAGAAGGTGAGGCATCTATTTCTATTTTCAGATCTATGAATAAAAAGTATGAAAAAGAATTTGTTTTTAAAGAAAATTTATAGATTTGTTAAGGATATATAATTCACATTGATAAAATAATATTTTAGTATCTTTTAACTAAGTGTGTTAAGTAATAGTTTTAAATTAAAAATTTTAATTTGTTATTTTAAGAAATCAATAAACTTGATTTGTAATTAATTACTTTTGATATGAGCGAATTCTAAATTTGATTATTAATATGAATTTTTAAGCATATAGATGAAGAAGATGATATGTGTCTATTTCAATCTTTTGATCTATGAATAAAAAGTATGAAAAATAATTTATTTTTAAGAAAAATTTATTGATTTGTTAAAGATATATAGATCATATTGATAAAAATATTTTAGTATTTGTTGGCTAAACGTGTTGAGTAATAATTTTAAGTTAAAATTATTTATTTATTATTTTAAGAGAATTTTAACTGAACCAAACTTTTTAAGTAATAAATAAATAAAATTATTAAATAAATTTAAAAATAAATACTTAAAATATTAATTTTAAATATTGAATTTAGCTGTCAAACAGTTATTTAATAAAAGTAAAATAGTGAAAATTCCTCACTTCATTGATGCGAGTGTCGCATTATCATCCCTACAGCTTAAAGCATAATTGTAATCCGGACATTTCAATAACTTTAGTGCTAATATCTAGTATTTTGGATTATATATAATTAATTGGAAAATTTTTTATTATATTTACAATTATTTATACTTTTAAATATTTTTTCCGTTTCAAAAAAATTATTTTTTTGAGATGTCCTAAAATATTTGCCTCTTCATTAAATCACAGATATTTATAAGCAATCTTCCTAATTTGCTTTCATTAGTGACTCATTAAATATAATTAAGAGTATAAATAAAAAAAATGTGCTATAGATGGTGAGTTGACAAAATATTAAATATTTTTTCTTAAACAATATAAAAAATGGATTGTGATGACTTTTTTGGGGATAATAGGAATACTAATTTTTTATTAAACATTATAAATTAATGTTACGTATATATTCAATATAGCTAATTATTTTACTTAAAAATGGGAAATTTGAAGTTTGTTGATGATATAATATTAAAATTTGGATTCGAGTAGTGATATGCATAACAAGGAGTTATATCTTTTAATGTACTAAAACTCTTGAAGAGAGATATTTTTATGTTTCGGAAATGTTTTCCTTCAAAAAACTTATTAAAATGTGTCCGAAACTTTTCGAATATGTTTCCATTTAGAAACACATTTTTTACTTTTTAACAAATAAATATATAGACAAAATAAATTTAACAAATAAATATATAGACAAAATAAATCTCACACGCATATAGAGATGAGATACATAAGCAGCCCATTTTCAACAGCAATGACAAATCGCCACACGCAGCATCATCGGCGACACGCTTCAGACTCTGATGTCAGTTTTGAATATTATTCTCTCTTATTTTTTTTGGATATTTGAATAGATTTTATATTAGGTTTAATAGATATTTAATAGGTATTTTTGTTAGAAATTTGTCTGGTATAATTATTAGTAATATGTCTAATCATTTTACAATTTGTCTTAGTATTATAATATTTACTACTGTTTTCTCTTTTCCATTTTTACTGTGATAGTTTTTATTGTTGAGTGACATTACAATGAGATTATATTGCCATTTTTTAAATTTTAAAGACTGAAAGAAATAAAGAGAAGAAAAGATTTGAGCAATTCTTTTCATTTGATAAAAAAGTGTTCGTAGCCGTTTTTGTATGTCATTCTTTTAAAAAAAAAAATTTCATTGGAGATAAGAGTAATAGAGATCAAAAAAAGGAGAGAAGAAAGATTGCTAAAGAAAATAAAATGAGAAAGAAAAAAAAGCGAATGACATTTTTCTGTTTTGAATGATTTTTTATTATTAATTTTAGTTATAAAATTTATAGTCATATTTTTTTGAATATTTAATTGATTCTTATCATTTCATTTATTTTTATAATTAATATTGATTTATATAATTATCTTTAATAGTATTTTTTAGGTTGATCTCATTATTAGTTGCTTCAATATTTATTTCAAATGTATACATATAAAAAAATATTTATAAACTATCTCTATTTTTTTTATATTTACATATTTTCTTATATTTCATTTTTTTTATTTTTAAAAATACTATTTTTCTCTTATTTTTAAAAAATACTGTTCCATATCCATTTCCACAATTTCCATTTCCATGTTTCCTATTTCGTATTGCTTAGGTTGTACCAACTGTAAAATCAGGTTTAAAGCAGAGTTTGCTTTCTTTTTTTATATTAAATATAAAATTTGTTTAGTTGGATATTCACTTTTATATTTTTTTTATTTAATTTTATATCTTTTTTATTGATATCTTATGTCTTTAAAAAAAAATTTAGTGAGTTAAACATAATTTTAATAATAATATATTAAATTGTGTATGACTTCATATTTTAAATATAAAATTTTCTCAATTTATTTATAAAATTTTTTTATTTACTTTTATTATTATGAAATAAAATTTATATCTAAAATAATAACTAAACACTGTTTTAAATGCTATTTTATTATGGATATAATCCCTCGTTGCACTTTTTTTTTTTAATTCTAAATTCCAAACGGATGGTGATGTGTCTACTCAATTTTGAAAACACTAACAGTTGGCAACTCACTTGAGTTTTGGTCTCAGGTGATCGGGTGTGGTTTTAGATCGATTATTTAAAATTATTCTAAATTAAAAATAAATTATTTGAAAAATGAAAGAGTTAGTTTCAGACTAAAATGAAAAAATATTTATTCAAAATTGAATCGGTATTCAGTCTGATTCTGACATTCGAGGCTTATAGATCAATCCGATTTAATTCAAATATTTGAATCTTTTTTTTAAAACAATTAAATTTACAAAAACTATATATATTCAGTTTGTATAAAAATTAATAATCAATATCATCTCAAATTATTATTTCAATTTAAATTAATTTAGATATTTTTCAAATATTTTTTATTTTAAATATTTTCAATATGATTAATTGGTCAAATTCAGTGTATTCATATTTGTTGTCATTCTTAGTTTTGGTTGGTTGAATAATTCTAATCTTACAAGTTTGGAAAAGATAAATACGACAACTAAGCAAAAATAACAAGAAACTCCTGCAGCAGGTTTTGTCCACATAGGCTTGATTGCACTTTGAAGGATTTGTCACATCCGCTTTCTAACGATGGCACTTTCGATTGCACTTTTGAAGGTTTTTAACGAGGCAACCTCTCTGGGCCCGAGAATCCTGTACTCTCTTTGCTTTTATACGAGCCTTATTTCTGAAAACAAAAAAAAACTCCTGCAAAATTCACACTTTTGAGTAGAGGGAAAAAGCAGAGGCCTTGGAATTGCATATACAATGGCTCGCCAACCAACGGGGAGAAGCAGAGGGAGGCCTCGCCTCCGACCATCAGCGAGAGGCAGAGGAACGCCTCGCCTGCATTCTAATCCTCCGGCGCCCGTGGAAAGCAACAAGCCCTATCATTTCTTCAAGATAATCCTGGAAAACACTATAGAAGAGAAGAAAATGGTAATCAATATATACAATATATGCTTTTATTTTTTACGTGCATGCTAAAAAAATCAACTTTTCTTGAAAAATGACTTCGGTTTTCTTTTTTTCTTTATGGGATTTCAGCGTCTTCCATTAAAGTTTCTTACAAAATTTGGAGATGAACTTTCTGATAT
The DNA here is from genome assembly GCA_949677035.1 of Omphalea diandra. Lineage (NCBI taxonomy): Eukaryota > Viridiplantae > Streptophyta > Magnoliopsida > Malpighiales > Euphorbiaceae > Omphalea > Omphalea diandra. Next base: position 9,918 of record CATIWR010556607.1, on the reverse strand, counting down.
TGCGAGTCTTCAACTTCCCAATGGTCGAGTTTGGCAAGTGGGGGTAACAAAGGACAAGGAAGACACATGGTTTGACTATGGATGGTCCAAGTTCATCCAGTCTAATTCAGTACGTTATGGATACTTCTTGGTTTTTAAATATAATGGAAACTCGAGCTTTGATGTTGTTATTTGTGATCTATCTACTTCTGAAATTGATTATCCAACAAATGAAGAAGCAATTCGTAATGTCAAGATTGAAAGAAATGATGATGGTGATGATGATGCGCAAGTCTTGGATTCCAGTCCACCCTCAAGAAATGAAGAATCAAGCCACAAGAAAACCCCATCTTCAGAAAATCCGCCAAGCAGAAGGGTTGATTTCCATTCGCAAGGGAGACCAGATTTGGAGAAAAGGGACAAAAGGGTTAAGAAGGATGAGGTGGTAGTGGTGGATTTGACAGATGAAGATGAACAGCAGAGAGACAAATTGAAGAAGAATGACCAAATCCCCAGCTCTAGCAACGACAAGAGTACTCAATCTAAAACTGGAATCAGTAACTAAGTTGTTTTCTGTTTCATGAATAAGCTAACTGTAGTAGTATATATATATGGCACATGTAAATCCAAGAAATGAAGAACAAATTTTGATCTTACTATATGTAATATGCATATGTTAGTAATACTAACTAATTAATGCAGATGAAAACGGAAAAGCGCATGAAGTATTTTGTAGTGAGCGTTACCAGATCCTATCTACAAGAAGTGGTGCAGCCCTTGCTGCTGATATGTTCATGCCCAAAAACCCTGCTTTCAAGGTTGAATTGCAACCGTATAATTTCGACCGGAGTATGGTGGTGAGTCAGAGATTTTTTCCTTTAATCTTTTCAAACATTCATGATGATTATATTTACATATTTATTTGCAGTATGTCCCGAAAAGCTTTGCTGATAGGTACATGCCGATCGGGGTATATGAAGAAATCAAAATTCAATGTCCTGATGGAAAGAAATTGCCTGTGAAAGTTTGTAATGGAAATGGTGGTCGACGTTTGCGTTTCGGGAAAGGATGGAATTATTTCTCCAAGTATAACGGCTTGAAGCAAGGAGATGTTTGTGTCTTTGAACTGATCAATTTGAAGGACTTGCACCTGAAACTCACAGTATTTCCTAAATGCTCAAAGTAAAACTAGAATGATGCTGCGACTATTTAGTCTGAGCTCATCATCCCTTCATGCTTTTAGTTAGGTTCTGGTTATTGACATATATGGTCAATTGAATCTGAGACTTTCCCTACCCTTGCACCCGCACCTAGACTATGCCTGCATGGGCACATATTTAATTCCCGATGCTGAGAAATTAAGTTTTAAGTGTTGAAATTTGTTGAACTTTCCAACTTATTAATGCTAGAATTCTGTGTTTGTGACAACGAAGCTTGTATCAACTGAGGCTGTGATATCAGAGTTTAGGTCCTTGAATTTTTTATTTCTCCAAAATCTCAGCCAGTAGTGTTAAAGAACAAATATCAAATATTGGGTATCAAAAGAATGTTAAAAAGACTTCTAAGTGGTGAGGCCGAATCATTTAAATGGCTAGTTATAGTTCTAAATATTTTAGTAATAGTTGGACCAAGCTCAATATTCCATAGAACACCTCTCAATCTTATTATATTAATTGAGCACTCAGAGGATTATGCTAGTTTCAAAACATTTGAGCGCAGTTCTACTTGAAACAACAAATTCTGTACTTGAAACCCAAAACAAGCTCAGATTTATATGAAACCAATAATAAAGAAAAACCCACCTGCAACAACATGCATTAGCTTAATAAAGATGAGAACTGCGCCACAAGAGTAAGTGCATTATATGGTTGCTACATTGGATGGAAAAGGCCTAGTTTATACTATTTTGAAGCTTTCACTTAATCTTTGGTAACCCAGTAATTGGATTAGGCTCATTAGATTAAAACATTCTCTCACCACAGTTGTGCCCAAACAAGAAAAGAAATCAGTTCCAAACGACAAGTATTTAACAAAAACAATGCAGGAATCTCAAGAAGACAACAGCTGTTCCATTTACCTAAAAAACAGTGGTGTAAGGCTGAGGAGCATATTTTCCCTCTATAAGATATCCTATTTGTTGAGAAGTTTTAATTTGTTGCAAAGTGTAATTCAGATATACTTGGTAAAATATTAATTTTCCATGAATTTTTTTTACATATATCGTACAAGATAATAAAATATAATAAATATTATAATGTCAAATATATGATATTATATTGTAGTATCATAATCAGTATTATTTTTAAATACTCAAAAATAATTTATTATATATTATTTATTTTAATAAAATTATTATAAAATTTAATAAATTATAAATAAAATTAAAATATATGATATGTTGTTTTTGTTTTATTAAATAAAAATGATTTTTAATAACATAAAATATTATTTGAAAACGTATCAGTAATAAGAAAATATTATATTATGTTTTATTTCAGGTTATAATTCAAAATATGAAAAAATATATAATAAAATTCACATTTTCTAACACATTTTTAGACGACATATATTATAATGTTAAATATAATAATATTTAAATATTTTAAAAAATAACCATTTGATTAATTTAGGGGTAAAATATATTAATTTATTATTTTTAAAACTCAAAATTTGAAATGTATATTATCTGATTGACTGATAGATTGATAAAAAGATGATTGAATTTTATAAGTTAGCTTTTCTCCACACGTCAAGTATATCCTACGACCCTATGTGGGCGCCACAATAATCAATTACCAGGAATATATATATATATATATATGATAGTTAAACGAGCTAAGTTAAATACTTCAAATTCATAAAACTAGCACTTATAAATATTTTTTATTTTAAAAACAAAATTAAAATTACTGTATATAAGAAAATATTAAAATAATAAGAATAAAAATATTGATGAATGAAAAGGGAATTCTGTTATTTGGTTATCAATAATTAAATTGAAGATAACAACGTCAACAAATGAAGTAATTAACATATAATGAATGTTATCAACTATATTTAAATGATTAAAAAAGAGATTTAATATATAGAAAGATGAAAATTTGATTAAAAATTGAGTCAGATACAAATACTTGTCCTATTGCCAAAACAATATATTAAAAATGATGAGGATATAAAATTTATTGTTGGATCTAAACTACAAAATTTGTTATTCACAAAATTATTAAAATATATAAAATAGATTGAAAATCAAATTACTAACTTTATTTCGAAAGCCCATAAAATTTAGATTTGTTTGTGCCATTATTATTTACATCCGATGAATATTTATTTTTTCAAACAACGAATAAAAGATAAAGAAAAAGGAACTAAAATATCTTGTTTAATTAAACTATTATTTTTAAAGATATTGGTAATTGAGCGAGAAATGAAAAAAGTATGCTTTTGAAGAATTAATTGGTTTAAAGGAGGATCAATAGATCGAAAACTGCATTATGAGCTATCCAACAGAATGATGGGTGCTTTGAATCACAATGCTACGTCATTTGAGTGCCGCATCGTATTTTTATAATTTACTTCTCTTTTTTCTTTTTTTTTTTTTAATATTTTATTATTCTTTTCTCTTTATTACTCTAATTAAAATAAATGGAACAATATTCATTTATTTTAATTCAAAATTTCTATTCTTACTTACTTTAATTTCATTCAAATTTAAAAATTTTTATTTTTATATAAAAATTAAATAAATTTTAATTTTATTTCTGAAAAGATAGTTATATATTTTTAATGGACAGATTAATTCATGTATAATTTTACATAAAAAAAAGTAATAAACATGAATATTATAGATGATGAACATTGTTTATATAAATAATGAATATTTTTGTAATGATTAATGAATATGAATAAAAAAAATTATACTACAATAAATTACAATTTCAAGATTTTGCAATAAAAAAGAAATAATCACAAAAGTTTTATACTAAAATAAATTATAATCAAAGGAATAATTGAAAATATCAAGTATTGAGCAATAAAAATCAAGTTTTATAAAAAAAAAGAAGGTTATATGTTTCCAATTAACAAATTAAATCATATACAATATTACATAAAAAAGTAACGAATACGAATACTATAAAATGATAAAAATTGTCAATATAAATAATGAACATTTTTCCAATAATCAATGAACATGAAGTTTTTTTTAATATATTTGGTTCATTAATATTGTACATGAGTTGAATTATTCACTAAAAGTATAAAATATTAATAAAATATGGTTATATGTACTATACTAGATTAAAAATTAAATGAATATCAATGAAATATTGTTTAGTAAAATAATGAACATAAAAGATTACATATGATTGTTCAATAAAATAATAAAAATTGTTCATATAAATAATGAATATTTCTATAATAATCAATTAACATGACATTTTTTAATATACTTGAATATTTTACATGAGTTAAATTATTCATTAAAATATAAAATGTTAGTAAAATATGTTTATATGCATTATATTAGATTAAAAATTAAATGAACATCAACAAAATATTATTTATAAAATAATAAACATAAAAAGACTATATTTGATTGTTTAATAAAATGATGAATATAAAAAATTACAGCCGATGAATATTGTATTGATAGTTAATGAATATTTACTTACGAAGTAATGAACACACGTCTTGATGACATATAGTTAAATATTTTAGTATTGTGAAGTTTTTTTTCTAATATTAAAATTGATAAATACTACATAATTTATATATTAAATATAAAATATATTATAATTAATGATAAATTTTTTTATTATTTTATCTTTAATTAAAAAATAATACAATTATATTTATTATTATTATATTATTTTTTAGAATTTTAATGTATATTTTGATATTATAAAATAAATATTTATTAGCTTAAATAAATTATATGTATCTAAATTGATTTTTATGACATATAAATCTCATTTTTAAGAAAAAGAAAAAAAGATGAGACAAGATGAGAAACATGCATATGAAATACCAACACACAAAACATTATGGGTTTTGAGCACTTCGACCACGAAGCATCGTGGTCTAGGATTTACCATATAATTTGCCTAGGATGACTTGGTTTAAGAGAATTAAATTTTATTTTCTAGAATATTTCTTGGAGAAAATGAATGTAGTTCTAAAAAAAAAAAAAAAGAATCAATAACTCATCATAAATTAAATAATTTTGAATTATTAGTTAACTGAGAGAGTTTTTCTTAATACTTATTGGTCTTTAAGAGCAAAAAAAATGAATAAATGTATTAAATAAAATCAATTTACATAAAAGTAGAAATAGTGGAGTTACTAGTTATTTGTATTATTTATTCAAAAAATCTATTTTATTAATTTAAAAATATATTTAATTCAATTCAATTTTTTCAATTCTTGTATGCTCAAAATATAATTAAATTAAATTAAAAAAGTTTTAAATAAACACCAAACCAAACTAAATTTAAAATTTAATCAAACTGAATTTAATTTTTGGCTCAACCAAATTAAATTGCCCACCTGAATTAACATCTTATCGAATAAAGGCTAGTTAAAAGAATATATAGAAAAGCTAGAGTTCAATCATTTCATTCATCCAGACACAATGGAGGCGGGGGCTGTCCCTCCAAACAGGCGCAGATTTTTCTCCATTTTCGCTTCTGTTTCAGTTCTTGAGGCCGTAAGATTTGTCATATCACTGTTATCCCTAATTAAGTGGTTTAGTGTCACCAAACTAATTTTTTTTCTTAGTAAAATTAAATTTACAAAAAATGCAATAAATAATCAAAATATATCTATTAATCTTGAGAAATTGTATAATAGATTCGATATCTTATTCAATTAAAATTTTTAATAACAAATTGAGGAAAATTTTTCAATAAATAAAATATTTTTAACTTATCTTTCTAAATTTAAGCAAAATGCTTGTTGATCTACCATTAAGTTGAAGATTTTCAGTATCTATTTTACAGATGTCACAGTAAAATTTTATTATCTAAAAATATGTAAAAATTTGCATAGAAGAGAATAGAATGCCAAGATGAGAAATGCTAGCAACAGTTTTTTTTTTTTTTTTTTGAAAAATTTCTAACTTATCAATACTTTTTGTTAAGAATCTCCATATGATTGATTGACAACATCATTTTAAATTTTAATATTTGAAAGATTATGTAAAATTTTTATGTTCAAATGTAAATTTTCTTTTTATTTATTACAATGAATTATTTAATATAAATTATAATAGTAACTTTTTTAATTTTTAATTAAATACTCTTTTTTAAGAATCTCCTTGATCAATATCATCGTTTTAAATTTTAATATTTGGAAGTTATGTAAAATTTTTATGTTCAAATGTAAATTTTCTTTTTATTTACTACAATGAATTATCTAATATAAATTATAACAGTAACTTTTTTAAATTTTGAATTAAATGTGATATTGACCAATCAAATAAAGAGTATGTTAATAAGTAATTATTGCTCGCATTTTCTTTCTCAAGATTACCAAAAATATTGGAGCAGTGATTAACAGTTTAACTCATGGTGTTGACAATTTTGACTTTCAAAGAACTAGACAAGTTCAAACTTCTCATAGAAGTTGTTTGTTAGATGTGGTTTAAGGATAACAGATTGATTAGGCGGAATTTCAATTGAATTAATTTTTTATTTAATTGATATTAACAATTTATTTTTTGTTATTTTAAATTATATAAATATTAGTTTTATTAAAATAAAGAAAAAAATATAAAAAAATCCAATGTTTTTTTAAAGAAAACTAAACAAAAGAGCTAAAACTTCTAATATAAGAACGCTTTCGAGTTCTCTGTTATGACCTAAATAAACAAAACAATTTCGAGTGACAAATATGATGGGTCGCCGGCCATCAACGAGACAAAGAAGGAAGCGGCCTGTCCGGCCACTAAGAAAATGCAGACCATCAATGGAACAGAAAGGGAGGCCTACCCAATTGTCAAACCATTTCTTCAGACCAGTCCTCGTAAATACAAATGAAGACAAGAAAATAGTAATGCCCATAATTCATTTCTTTTCTTTCACTATCAGCAACTCAACAGAAATCTTTACAATCATTTTCTTACTTGTATTGATAGTTTTTAGCGCATTCCTTTAAGTCCGTTCGTGAAGAGATTTGGAGATGATAGCGGACTTTCTGACGCAGAAAGACTTTGTCTTCCAAGTGGTAAAGTGCGTCTGATAGAGGATATTGGTTTGCAACAACTGTCTTCTAGGATACAACGATTCCATCTTGTAATAGCAGCACTCCAAGTAATAAGAATGGTGAACTAACTTGTATTTACTCTCTGTTTGACTTTTTTTTTTAAAAAAAATTGTTCATATTGTGTGTATGTTTTCTGTATATGTTACAGAAGTCTATCATAAAAGAGATTAATTAAAAGTCATGACTTAACCAAAAAGCGGCTTTATAGACGTAAAGCACTAATTAAAAGTCATGACTTAACCAAAAGAAGTGCTTTTAATTATTATTTTTTATTTAATTAGAAAATAAATATATATAGGTTGTTAAAATTATTTTCTAGCAACCTATATATATGTGCCTGTAGTATGTACCTATATGCTTCGCCAGGGAGTACATGAACTGGGTTCCTGATGAAATTAAACTTGAGTCTTCTCATAGAAAGAAATGGTGTGTCAAAGTAAGAACGAGACCAGATCGTGAGGGTTTGATTCTTGGAAATGGATGGCATGGCTTTTCTAAACAAAATCACTTGAAGGTAGGAGATGTTTGCTTCTTCGAGCCTATGGATTCCAAGAAATTTCTGCTCAAAGTGTATACATATGATGATTAATTAGAGTAAAATTACTAACACAGGTGTTTATATGTCAGTGACAGTATCAGCTTATTATCTGCATTTTTTATTTTTTGGTTTTGGGTGGGGGGGTTTGGTTTCTGATGAACTAATGAAGTAATTGATGATGCAGATAGTAACTGAACATTTTTGCTTCAGCTTCTCTGATAACTGGCTGATGTTCATGTTGGAAACTGCAATATGCTAAATTGTATGCTTCTAATTCAGTGCATGGTTTCTTGTTTTGGGGGACTAATTTCATTATACAATTATATTTCAACAAGAACATATACATTGGCTGCAGTGGATTGAAAAAAGCCTGGGATTTATTGGTTATTAAGAGATTTCTCATGTATATATATATATATATTAAGGAGGATTATATTAACGAGATTCGAACTCTAGTGTTCACTTTAAATTGTCTCACTTAGCTATAGACTACACGTAAAATTTGGGAGGTTATGTATGTGTGTAGAAATAGAACCATTTTGCCTCGTTTTAACAAAAACACCAAGATAGTGAAATACAACTTACTATATAATATAGGCTTCCGTTTTTAGCAATGCCTATTTTTTCTAGTTATGTTATATCATTGTCTCTACAGTCCTTTTAAACTTGTAGGCTATTTGTTTATTTTATTCAAATACTATAAACCATCACTTCAATTTGAGTTCAAATACTATTAAAATTTAGAAAAACAATGGTAATAACCATTATATTTAGTTTATTTGTTTATTTTACATTCATTTTTATATATAATGTAGAACTTTTATTATTGGGTTTGATTTATATAGAAAAATACATATAAAAAGTAGTTAGATTATTGTAATGTCTTCAATGCAATTGCATTTCATATATATATATATATATATATATTATCACAATGAAATTAATATGAAATATACATGTTTAAAAGTATTAAATAATTTAAAATATTAAACATTCAAATATATCGTCCATAGTAAAAAAAAAATCAACATGATTTTTTAACAAAAGATATAGTTTACGTTATTATGGCTTAGGATTTTTTTTCAAATAAAAATATATACCTTCTACTTTATTATATTTATCTAAATATTAGATTAATCAAAGGTTTTTTTGTTTATATACTTTTTTCAGATTTGTTGTAACTATGAAAAAGTAAAAATGAAATCCATGCAATTATAGATTCAGCTTTACTAGAATGACATAGCTTTATTAGAATGAGATTCTCGAAGTCGTAAATTAACCTTTATTGAAATTGCAATATCTTTGTACAAATTAAACACTAAATTTTAATATTTTCGTGTCATTTATCTATGAAATTTTGGCAAGTAAACACTACATAGAATATTTTTCACATTGCATTTGGTTACTTAAATTTAAGATTTTTATTTATAATTTTTTAAAAATAAATTTTTTACATAAATAATTTCATAATATAAGATTATTGTATTTGATTTGATATAAAATTTTTCAGAAAATTTAAAATTAATGTGTTTGATTTGTATATAGAAAAGTTTAAAGAAACTAACTTGAATTATTATCATACCTCATATATAATAAAAAGTCTTATGCAATAAAATTTATCATAATGATCAATTCAATATGAAATATAAATATTATTTAAAATTACTAAATAATGTTAAATTTATTATAGTGATTATCCAATATAAATATATATTATTTAAAGTATTAATAATTATATTCTTAAAAGATACTTAATAACTATATCATGCTAATGATTTAAATATATAGTCTATAATAACAAAATTCAAAAAAATCTAGAAATGATCAAATTATTTAATAACTTAATAAGAGGTTGTAATTTTTATTGTTCGATAATCATTTGAACTAAAATTCAATGATAGCTTATATTCTTTTATTTTGATTAGCGTTGTATTAAACATATACATAAGTATTAATTTAGTGAATAAAAGCACATATGAATATATATATATATATATATATATATATATATATATATATATATATATATATATATATATATATATATATAAACACACACAAAAAACTCTCACACAAACAAATATCAATAGATATAGAGAAAAGAATTTTTTCAACGATTAGAGGAAATATTTTTTTTT
>CATIWR010556547.1:0-24086 GCA_949677035.1 Omphalea diandra | reverse complement strand
GGCTGACTTATGGAGTGTTGGAGCCATTTTGTTCCAGCTGGTGACTGGGAAGCCACCATTTGATGGCAATAGTCAATATCAGGTTGGTGGAAGGATTAATTTGGAAATAACACAGGAGACACCTTAATCAGACTTGCTTTTGATTTGGAAGCTCAATGCAACAAAGAAAGTTAGAAGTATTGAAGTTCTTAGTTGTTTTTCTTATTATTATTTGATTCTTTGTTGTGCTCAGCTATTTCAGAATATTTTGACATCTACTGAGTTGCGATTTCCACAAGGTGCTTTAGAGGAGCTGCATCCAGACTGTGTGGATCTGTGCAGGAGCCTTTTACGCCAAAATCCAGGTGCTACTAACTATGCTGTTCTTTTGCATGTTTTCATTTTCATGCTTGTTCTATCATGTGGGAGGATGGGTGGGGGGTATACTGATGATAACATACAATCCAAGTTATATTCCGTGTGAGTGCTAGAGGTTTGGGGGGAGAGGTTTAGCGTCATTTGCACAACTGAGTCACTTTGTGCTACTAAGAGTTAAATTGCATAGCTATCAATAGGCTTCTATGTAAAACTTTGAAGTTGAATTTTCAGTTGAGCGACTAACATTCAAGGAGTTCTTCAATCACAAGTTCCTAAGGGAACCAAGGTAATAAAGTCTCATCCTCTGTTTCATAAACAACATCTATGGTGCATATTTTGTATCATTGATGCTTCTGTTTTGGTTCATGATTGTTAAGGCATTTTCAAGCTGCTTATATTTATTTTTCCAAACAAACTCTGTAGGTTAATGGTGGATGTTGAGCATTCATCTTTGCGTCGAGAAATAAAATCAGTGGATGAGCAATTTGATTCATCTGCTTGCAATGAGAGGTCTCAGATGCATTACTCAGCTAACAGAATCGCAAAATTAACTAGTTCATCTGTACATGACATTGTAGTGCATGGCAAAGTACAAGCTGGTGCATCTGGCACTAAAAGTGTTCATGGGTTTATGCCAGATATTCTGCATGATAAGACAAGGAAATTAGTTGATGAGACCCAATGTTCACCAGATCAGCCTGGAGGTTTACTTTTCATTTTTACTTTTAATTTTCAGGGCCCTTTAAATTGCAAGTGCTAATTTTGTCTTTTCTTTTCAGTTGCTGATTCAGTGGAGTCCATTGAGAAAGATTATGTTCTTGTGAATCGCCACTCTGCATCAGTGGAGAATTTCTCCTGTTACTCCGAGACATCCCTGCAGTGTGCTGCTAGTTCTATTGGTAGGCCAGAAAATCCTGTAATTCATGGATCAGATCCATTGGCTACATCATGCACATCAACTATATTAGGGAGAGTGCCAGGACAATCTGCACATCATCTGTCAACTAGGCTCCCCTTGCTGCACAAGTATGTACAAGCTGTTGCGCAAATTGCTCAGGAAAAGGTGAGTTTAGCATTCTATTGAGCGATAATTTCTTCTGGTTAGATTTAATTGATTGAATCTGTTGATGTTGCAAAGGTGTTGCATATAAAATTTTGATTTAAAGCGTTTTAATTTTCTGAAGGAGCATATAAGTCCAGGCAAATACAAATGCAGCATAAATTGATAGAGGGATTTTGAAACTTCATAGTTAGCTAAATTTTTTATACAATTAATCCAGTGGACCAGCTTTGTCTTTATCAAACGGAATGAATCACAGCTGATATCAGATGTAACGAGCTCATCCTTTTATTAGTGGGTTCATCTATTTCTGTGGTACTTGATTTCTTAAAATGCTTTGAGTTTTGATGATCCTACACGATCCCTATGTCATGGTCATTGACACAAAAGTCAAAAGGCATTAGCATCACCATTCATCTGTGGATTATAACAGATGATTCTGCTTTTTGAATCAATTCGTAATCGTAATTTGCCATCACATGCAGTACAATGCAGGACTACTTCTGGAATCATTTTCAGTCGAACTTCTTGTTTTGGCCATATGGAAGAAAGCTCTTCAAATTTGCAGCTCCTGGCTGTCCATAACTGCAGGAAGTGAATTACCTGAAAGCGGCTCCACTAACGAACCTGCCCTTGTTCATAGTGGGGATAAAATAGATTTTGGCAGCCCTTCATCTGCTTCCAAGTGGGCAGAACAAGAGTTTATTGCTGCATGCGACTGTGCTGAGAAATTAGCACATCACATTCAAGATATGGATGGTTAGGCTGTATGCTAATGCTCTCTTGTGATGTTTGTGTCGCTGGCTTGCATTTTGCTCAAAGTTATCTGTGAAATATGTTACAGCTGCTGCTGAGATGCCTGATGCAATGGAAATAATATTCCAGAAGGCTCTTGCCGTTGGGACAAGTGGAGCTGTGAGTAGCTTACTTAGATGTTGCAAGTGTATTCATATTTGTTGTACAAACATGTTAATGCAGCTGGTTTTTGCATTCCAGGTAGACGAGTATATGGAGAACAAGGGCAGTGCAGCAATTTCATACTCCAAAGCAATGCTTCTACTTTCTTTTGTTGTTGAAGAAGCAACAACTTTACCATTGAACCCTCCATTTTTATTAACTCTGGCCGATAGAAAGCGAATACAAAGCTACTTATTCTACTTGCAGTCCCGTCAGTCTCATCTAATACATCATCACAACCACTGATTCCCTTACCTAGCATACTAATGGTGTACTGGTATTTTTTAGAAATGATTTTCTTCAATTTTTGATAGATTCCTTGGAAATCAAGGTCAGATGCGCAGCATACAATTTTGAACTTTGCAATGGTCAAATGGATACAACACTGATCTGTTGAATGTCTTTGGGAGTATAACATGCGTTGGATGTATAGAATTGTATATGAATAGAGTCGCTGGCATCCAGAGCCAAGCTTTATATTTGAAGGATTTTTTTAAATGTAAATAATCTATGAAGAACTGTAACTGCGAATGCTAAGTGTAACTTTTACAACTGGTTTATTTATATGGTAAGTTTATATATACATGATTCTTCCCATTTCTGTACAACTAACGAGATGATAAGTTCAAATGTTTTTAAGTTTTTAATTGTATGCATTAATGAAGAAGAGACTTTCCTGTCCGTTTGCCTCCGGTGAACAAGAATGAGGAAAGCATTACCATCACTCACTGAAAAAAGATACCAAAACTATGCATTTTGTTTTTATAGAAACTTATTTGTTACAGAGTGTCCAAAATTATTCATTCCTATTAGACCCGATGCAACAATGATACGGTCAACTTCCATTTCTCATCACATCAGCAACAACTAAACGGATGTGATAAAAATGGAATATGAACAAACACTTCCTTTAGATGAAAAGGGTCATATGAAGGACCATTCAATACTAGATTGTTCTTTATCTAGGTCTATTCAACGGCAGTTCAATGATTTGAGACAGTAAATAAGTTAACGTAGATATATATGGTACACACATTTGCACAACAGTCACGTGACATGCAGATATTCTAATTTAAACAGGAAAAGAAAATAGATCAAGGGGCAAATAATAATTTACATGCAAAAACAACAGTTTCACTTTTGTTTTAGCATGCAATATCAAGTTGAAGCTTCCCCTTCCACACGTATCCTCTTTGGGCCTTTCTCCTCACCTTGGGTGCCGGCACTGACCATCCTGCTTTCCTTTGCCTCCACTGAACATCTTTTGTAAGGTTTAAATCCTGTTCGCCAAACCTTTAGCTTTCCATGTCCGAGCCCAATTGTCGGCAGCCCCACCTCTCCATTGTGTTCACATCTAGAAAACGCGTTTTTTCCCAATTCCTGATGGCTAGTACAGGAGCCCCATGTCTTGCTGTTCAGATTAAACAGTGATGCATTTCCATTTCTCTCACCCGTGTTCTGCTTATTTTCTTCAACACCGTCCTGGTGTGTCTCACTTTTCAGATCATGTGGGGAAGAAAAGCTTTGTGGCAATACCTCTCTGGAGAAGAGAGCTTGAAAAGCCAGTCGCCCCTAGTGTATTAGTAATAAGAGTGTAAGCAAATATGCAGACAAAATCATAAACACTACTCTTGGATACACAATGTGATTAGAGATTTCTTTCAGGTTGCATTTGGCTAGAAGATTTGAATCCTAGAATGTGTTTGAGTAAGTTAAAATTGTACAAGGTTTGGACCTTTTTTTTAAGAGAAGGATTTGGACTTGTCAAAAAGGGTAATACATTCTTTGACCAAATGCTAGTAAGTTTAATAGGAATCTTTGGTCGGTTTTTAGTTCACTATTAAATGAATCTTCACCAAGATTAATGAATCTCGGTGCACATACCTGACTAAAGAAAGTGTAAATCATAACGCATAAACTAATATCAAATTCTAATTGCTCTTCACTACAAATTCTCGCCTAGCCAAAATTATCCCAAAGAAAGAAAAGTAATTACCTCTTCAGAGACCTCCTTCCATGAATCACTAACATTGCTACTACTTCTACTGCGACGACCACTAGACTCATTAGCTAGATGATTTGTATCAGTTTCTTTCGACTCTTCCTTGCCTTTCTCAAGCTTCTCTAATGCATCTGTCTCTACTTCACTGCTAGAAGATGTGTTTGAACCACATGAAGAACGGTCAACCTGTTTCCTGTTTTTTGCTTTGCTAGAGTCAGGAACCTCAGTTGCTGTTGCAGCCATCTCATTATCAGTAGCTTCCAATCCAGTATTCGGCTTACGACTTCCACCCTCTTCATATTCAGACAATGACGTTGGCGATTTAGAGGCTGAATTTTGAGCTTGCAAACCTTCTGAATATTCCAGATCCAATTGTTGATCCTGTAAAGCAGGATCTTTGAGAGTGGTTCCCTTTCTTTCTGTCTTGGCTGCAGGAACTTGGCCAGCATCCACTGTTGGAACTGCAGTTGCAGAAGTAGGAGCGCATGTGAAGGCAGCATGAAGAGGAGCACATAAGGGAAGAAGTCCATGGGCAGCCCACCAAGCAGTTGCCGCTGCCACAGTGGCAGCAGCAATAGCTGCCATACTGGGAGCAGAATTCATTTGCCTTGATACAAAACTTCCTTGGGCAAACACTGGAGAATCTGCAGAACTTTCCACATTGGCATAGGGCCAGAAGGTAGCTGAAAAGCTCGCTGCAGCATTTGCTGCAGGGTTTTGTAGGAGAGTAGATAAAATAAGACTCAAAAATGTGGAGGAGATGTGGAGAAAGGATCTATAGTCATCTTGATTATGCTGAGTTGGAGTAAAGGGAGGAGGAAAGTTCTGAAATGATTGATGTCTAGACGATCCTGGCACATCACTTTGATGTTCAGTAGTAGTGGATGCAGCTGGATGCGAGTATAGATTGGGATGTCCATGAACTTCTCCTGTTGGATGAAATATGGAGTCCTGAAATGACATGTCTGAGGTAGGAGTTTGGACACATGTTCCCAAGCTCCCATCTAGAACATGCACAGGGACATGCCTTGGATAATTCTGCATGGTTTCCATTTCATCTGTTGTCATTGCACTACTGGATTCATTTGATTTCTTTCCATGAACTAATTTCTCATGAAAATGGTTAGATTCCAACTTTTCCGAGTTCCTAGTGCCATTATCCTGAACTGTCTGTTTGGTGTCAGGCTTATCCATCTTCTGATGATTTTCTTCAAGTTCCATAGTGATATAGGATTCATTAGTCACATCCTTATTTACCACCTCCAATGGCGGTACAAACTCCTTAAAGAAGCATGAGTTTCTTTGGGCGCCTGTTGTAGGCACAGAGTTTTTGTCCACAGCAGTGACAGAGAAACAGTGAGCTTCTTGGAGCAGAGTAAAGACTTTTAAGCAATTGTCATCCTGGTTCTCTTTTGTGTTTGTTTGCTTCTTATCTCCATTGGGTTTCTAAAACAATAGGAAAAATTATGACAAGGTAAAAAAATCAATTAAATGAACAAGGAATGAAAATGAAGAAGAGTTGTTCACCTCAGGAAGTGGTTCTTTCTCCAAGTCCAGGATTTGCTTGCAACATGGAAAAGGAGCTGAATTTGAAAGCTTTCCATCCTTTGCTGCCACTTGAGATGGTGTAGGACTGGCGCCTGTCTTTCGAGGATAAGGATTGCTTGGTTTCCTTTTAGGACGTGGAGGTGGAATTTCTATGTCAAGCGCTTTTCCTATCGGAACACCTTTAGCAACAGCTTCCTTCTCCAACTGCAAATGAAATATTTGTTAGCATCCTCAATTTGAGAAGAAATTTCAAGAAATGTTCTGAGGCTCCAATATCAAAAATAGTATAATATTATCACCAAATTTAAATGGAAAATATAACTTAAATAGTAATACATTACATTGTCCTCAAAAATAAAACAGGATATTGTTCTGGTTAAGAAAAAAAAATAAGTGCCATGATTTCCATACAGTGACATGTTAAAACAACAATAAAGTATATAGTTGCAGAAAACATAAAGTTAAACATCTAATCCACTTCATTAGGAAAAAAAAATACATCCACATATTCTATCCGTCTTAAATTATCTATGAAAAGTAGTCTTATGGTATGCTAAGACTTCATATCTATCCTTCACCCCTGCATTGAGTGATAAAAGAATCAAGGATTCTTATGACATGAAGTTTGATCATGGATCTCAATCACAGTCATGGTCATGATTACAGTTGCGGTCGCATGTATTAATAATGGGACTTTGCAGATGTAATGTGACGGTAAAGACAAAGTGCTTTTGCAATTTTTATGCAAAAAACTGCAAAATGTTGTAAATGAAGAAACGTTTTCATGATTTACTAAAACTATGACTTACAACTAACTAATAAGCATAAATTTGCTCTTTAATTTTCTTTGAGTTTTTTGAGTTAATCTATGAAGAATTTTTGAAAGGTAAGCTAGTTGGACTTGCAACTAACTCATAAGCATAAATTCTGCTCTTTAATTTTCTTTGAGTTTTTTGAGTTAATCTATGAAGAATTTTTGAAAGGTAAGCTAGATGGATTTTGGTTTAGCACAAATGAAATGGAAGAAGAAGAAATAAAAGAAGAGAAGAAGAAGAAAAATAAAAAGAAAAAAGAGAAAATTTGCTCCGTTATGTAACGGGCATTGCCGTTACGTAATGGCCATTACTACCGTTATGGATTACAAAAATAACTGTTAAATAATGGTCATAACAATAATGGAGGGCAAAAAAACCAACACATACCCGTTACGTAATGGCCATTACTACCATTATAGATTACAAAAATAACTGTTAAATAATGGTCATAACAATAATGGAGGGCAAAAAAACCAACACATAGTGGTTGTTATGTTACATAATGACCGTTATTTAATTCCATGTGTTTGATGATATCAAAGGCCACAAACAGTGAACTTATAAACAATATAAACTTATTTTCTAAAACCTTAATTATGAATTTGGCCTTCCATTATAAATCTTTTCATTTTGACTTTTAGTGATCCATGAATATTCAATAAGTTCAATAAAATTGATTTATCTCCTTGCTTTGCTAACTTTCTGGGCTAGAGATAGAGGAGTGAGATTAGAGTATAAAGAGTATCCTTAACTGAAGAAGGCCGATTCCGTAGTTTAATCCCTTGATTTCTAGAACACAATGCAGTAACTTTATTGTTGCACCATTACTTGTCCTCAAACATATGCACAGAAACACACTTCATAAATCACCTTGTCAGCCAATCTAAGGAATATCGAAATGAACACAATAATTGCACGAGGTTGATAGTGGTTTTGAATATATAAATCATTAGAACAGTCTCTTCTCAAAAGGCTTCCAAAAGAGTGCAAAAGCCTTTGCCTGAAGTTTCAAGAGTATAATAGGAAACTAACGTTTGAACTTAAAATGAAGATCTATAGACAGCTCTATAGTTTGCAGAGGTATATGCCAAGGTACAGTATTTTGTCCTATCAAGGTACAGAGGTATATGCCAAGGTATCAGTACACCAATTGTCAGCAGGAATTTTTACCACCACAGGATAATCAAATCATGCCACTTTATTCTAGAATTGATCACCTCATCGACTGCCACAAAAATATCTTGCTAGCTTATCTCCATACTAATGGATGAGATGCGATGAGAATATATGACTAGAAATGATTTACTATGCTCACAGTAAGAGGACATATGCATCATTCTATGTAGTACCTAAGTTAGAATACTCATGTTTGCCAGCAATAACAATTATTCACCGTTACAGGCCAAAGAAAAAAAAAAACAAATCATCAGGCACACCTATTTTCTTCTTTCAAAAATGTAGAAGATGGGAATAAAAATCATTAAGTTCAAAGATTGTACCATGAGGTATAACAGAAAAATAACATTCCATTAATAAAGATCCTTCCATGCTTGCTCATTAGCATTCCCTTGCAAATTGCAGATTATGGCATACATTGAGACCCACATGTCCAACCAATACTCCCACACACCCACCAGTGCAAACAACCATACAAATACACAAACACAACGTAGAAGAAGAGAGGGGTAGAGCACATGAAAAGCTTATAACAAAGACTTTTTCCCCCCCCTTTTTTGGCCTATTTAAGAGGTTCATTGGGCTTATGCTACACAATAGGAGGTAATCCAACTGCCATAATAACAAATCATCTTTATGCACAAGATAGTTAGAGCTTCATTACAAGTATTAGGACCTCAATGCTCCCAAGCACTTGAGGCGATGAATCACAATGCTGATGGCCAAGTTGCACACTTGGCATAAGGTTAAAGTAACATGTATAATGAATTGTAAATAATATGTTCTTTAAGTTTTAAAACGAATACTCCTTTTGTTAATAAAACAAGAAAAAGGGGGCCTGGTTTGGCCAAGCAGTCAGCTTGACTCCTTGGCCAAACCAGCCCCCCTCATTACCAGAATGGGAAAAAAAAAACCCTTATCTAGTCAAAATAAAGAGAGAGACCGTACAACCACATTTATGTTAGTGAAATACTGAACAAGATAGAAACTCAGCAGATTAATAGGTTGATCTACCAATGTATTTATGATACTCATTATTAGAAAGTCAATCAGCTTGGAGAAAATCTGAAATTTCTCAGATATCAACTTTGATAACTGTCTGTCAGCACTCATCTAGTCAGCTTATATAAGCTTCTATCTCATCCTGCAGTTGAATCTTTTATGCATGCCACAATGCTCCTGATTATATAAGTACCATTATAGAGAAAGGTTCCAATCTTTTGTCGTACTAAATAATGAATATATGTATAAATAAAATAATTCGCTCTAACTTCTAAGACAAGCAAGTGCCGACAATAGTTACACGAATATGCATTCAGATGTAACATTGATGTCTCTGTATTCCAATCAACGTTTTCAATGAAATATAATTCACAACAGTACAAGAAAGCTTTATGCACTGTCGATATGCTCAATTTAAACAATACGCTCTTTATCTAATTAATTTCATTAATTCTTAAAACAAGTGATTTACTTCATAGCAGAATGATTATATGATTGATGCTTTGTTTCATATGGGACTAAACAAAAACCAAGCAAACTGGACCAACTGGATCGGAATCC
This sequence comes from Omphalea diandra, assembly GCA_949677035.1. Taxonomy (NCBI): domain Eukaryota; kingdom Viridiplantae; phylum Streptophyta; class Magnoliopsida; order Malpighiales; family Euphorbiaceae; genus Omphalea; species Omphalea diandra. The sequence goes on along the minus strand of CATIWR010556547.1, from coordinate 14,608 downwards.
ACCAGTTTCAAAGGTCCCTTGGTTGGTTTTGGTTTATCAAAATTCAAAACTGAATGTCTGGTTTGCTTGCAGTTGTAAATTTAAACAACCTGCTTCAAAACCAAACCAAATTAATCTTGTGTGTGCATGTGTGTGTGTGTGTAAGCACGCACGTGCTTGCATGTGAGTTTACAGTCTCTCATTTACTATTTCTTATGAGATTTTTACTCTTAAGTTTTAACCACTACGTTTTAGTTGCAAATGTTTACACTTTTATACTTCATAGCATAATATATAAGCTTATATTTGCTTTTCTACTTTTACTTTCATATCATTTTATGGATTTTTTTGCCGAATAATTTTGAGCTATGAGTTCTATTTGGTTAGAATTTTGTTTGGCTAGTTTAATAAATATTGTAAGATAACTGCAAGATCTCATCAATTTTGGACTTTTAGAAAGATCCAAACCAAATAAAATGACAAAATCAAAACAATTTTCAGTGATTAAGTTTGGCTGGTCAGTAAAGATTATACTACTACAGTTTACTTAGACATTAATCAGGTTGTTTCATTTTTATCAATTCACCTCAGACTATCCATTCTGAACCTAGTAGAGTCCTTGTTTCATGAAACTAACTTGTAATGCAAAATATTTTTTAAAAAAATAACACTCACATTTTTTTGTTTGTTTCATGCAAAAATTTTATGAAAATAACACTCACATTTTTTTTTTGGGTTGTTTGGGGTAATACTAAAAATCAATTGAAAGTCATACTTTAGCATTTGAAGAAGTTAATATTTTTCAGAAAAAAAGGGAGGTATTAACTTTCTTTTAATATATAGGACTCAAAATACTTGGACCTCGAAATGCTTCACATAAAATTTATCTACTTAGAGCTGAATATGAAAGAAATTCAAATAATGGTAGATTGTGGTTGTTCATGATTGGCTACGGCCACCAATTGCCAATGAGAACAGGAGATGATAGATCATGGTTGGTAGACTAATAGACATTACTATATAGTTTCTTATATATTCTTTCCATTTCTATAAGTTTGTGATAGTCTGGAAAATAATTTTTTTTGTTTGAAAAATAAGTTGCCATTTTGGAACCATAAAAAACAAAAAGATGTTTTGCCTGAAAATGGCTTTTTTTTTTTTTTCTCTGTGACCGAGAAAACATTTTTTTCTAAATGTTGGGAATGCCATGAAAATAATTTGCAGAAAACAAAATGAGCCTTAAACTATAATATCAAGACAATTATCGATCAAGAATGACACTTTATGATCTGTCTTGCATTTTGTGTCCCCTTGGAGAATGGAGTTCCTTCACATTCTCTAACATCAAAATTAAAAGCAATTGCATCAAAACTTAAGGTAATTTATTTGTCGCGAGTCCTAGACTATATAATGTGATACTTGATTGCAATATCTTTACTGATTTTATGATAACTTTATTATATAGAACTTGCAAAGGTGGTTTGAGAATCTACAAAGTGACAGTGCCACAGAAAACACCAGCAATAGTGACCAGGTATCCTAGACTTGAACTGGAAAACTTACTTTGCTTCAAAGACAGAAGCCAATTCTCTGTCTAACAGAGGTAATTTGGTTTGATGCCACAGCATATTCAAAATAACTAAATTTAAGGACCCTCAAACTTACTAAGGAGGAACCCAAACACATTAGAGCAAAATACTATTGAACCAAGCTTAAGGAGATGATGTGTTTATAATAACCACCTAGCCTGGTTAATTCATTTCTGTTACACTTTGGAAAATAAGTTTGCAATCTTGAATTTTTTTTTTTTTCTGAGAAGTACTATATATCACCAATAGAGATATTAACAACATCCAGCTTTCTAGTGGACCTCCAGCCAATAGTATGATATTAAATCCAACAACTCATGGTAGTAAAATCTGCTGTTAGCCTGAATTACATTCCAGGACAGAAGGTGAAAAAGACTAAAACGCACAAGATAATTTCAAAAAGCACCAGGTCTACTTATAGGTTTAGTCATGAAGTCTAAATTGCCCTAGAACCCCAAGATCATCTTACTTCACACCCACACCTAAGATCATCCATAATGTCAACATGTAGTTTATGAAGTCTCTTTAACTGATATGCGATACGACCTACATGGCCATAAAGACAGTTAAAAAAGCCAAATGATGTGGAAACAGTGGCAAAAAATTATTTGGGATATTTGGAAAAGCAAAAATCTAAGAAGAAAAAAATTTTGCAATTTCGTAATTTTTACTAGTCCAGAGCAGCTCGAATTTTTTCAGGAAATATAATGATTTGATTTGTAACAGCCAAACAATTGAAACTTACTGCTTTTGGCTATGGCGTTCATCGCTTTTTAGCCAAATTCCATCATTTAGGCCTTGAAAATGTGTTTTCTATTTTTGCTAATTTTTTTAATTATAACTTTTAGTAAAAAGCTTCATTTTAAGCGTTGTTTGTTTCAGATTTCCTATTTAATTACAACTTTAATGTAATGTGTTTTTAAAAATTTTGCCATTTTTGCTAAAATTGTCCAATTCTGTAATTTCGGGATTTTAGAACCTATTTAAGCATCAATTTTCACATTTTGGGGGCGAGACAATAATAAAACCTTAATTGATTGTTCTTTTGAACCATTTACGCTGCATCACCAAACCTACAAAATTAATTGCCCAAATACTTATCCCTCTCCATCTACAGGGGGAAAAAAAAAAAAAAGAAAGAAACACTCACAACCCATCAAAGGAATTGTGGGTGTGCAAACCACTGAAACACATTATTTGTTGATATTCCTTGACCACAAGGCTCAATTGTGCAAAAAAAACATCATAATTAACTTCTTTTGCAGCTCTAGCAAAACGCTTGTGTGTTTTGGATTCCATATTCTTTTCTCTAACTTTCATTGACAACTTAATGACCAAGTATCTACAAACATGACATACTGAAAGGAAGTATTCTCCTTGCTAAAAGGAAGAAAAAGTGTGATGTAAGAAATACTAGAAAAAAGAAATAATAATAATAATAATAAGATTACGCTCTTTCTTAAAAAGGCAGCTTTCACTCTTAGGACATCGAATTGTCAATTATAAGTTGAAGGCTACAAGCAAATAGTGTTTTGTGCAAAGGTTTTAAAGCATGTTTAATTTAGTGACGGTGGTCAACAGTGAACGATTAATGATCAACAATCAATTGTGAGCAAATAATAAGCGTAAGGCAATTTAACATTGAAGGCGTTATTAGATTATAAAATAACAAAAAATTAACTATTTTTGTATTTCAATTAATTTTTATGTAACATACAAATTGATCTAATGGTAAAAGTGATAAATATAAGCTTAATATTAGCAAAAAGAATTTAAGCGTCAGTTTTTATATTTCAAACATTAGAAAAATTAATTTCTAATGTTCAACTATATTTTCTAAACATTAAGTGCTAGCTTTTTAAGTTGAAACGCTAACATTTAACAAATGCTCTTTTTCAACATTTGAATGCACAATAGCTAAATACTAATGAGCAAACGCCAAAGCAAATAGATACTTAATAATCATATTATGAGATGGTATGCGTTAAACAACGAGAATACATTAACGACATGCACGCTTGCAAACACTATCAATAGAAAAACAAGCACATCAATAAAAATTGCATCATACAAAACACAGGTTAACAATTTAATACACTTAAGTATCATTATTTTCTTGATGTGGAAGTATATACAGTTGATATAAGACTCAGGCAAGGTATTGACTGACCTTGGAAAAAAACTTCTGAGCATGGCTCCTTATCTGCACAGCAGTCTTGGTTCCTATATGTTCTGCACACCACCAAGAAAGAAACAGAAAGAAGAGAAGAGACACATCCCATTAAGTGTAAATATAAAGCATCTCATGGCATTCCTAACTGGAATAGCCAGATCATTCCCCTACATGAATTATACAATTATACAATAAATAAAAGAAAGAAAGAAAGAAAATCAGTTACCAGTCTCACATTAACAATGACTAAAACATAAGAACAAGGAAACAGAATTTAAAGAGCGATTACAAATCATAACCTTCTATGCGCTGCCAAGCGCGTCCATAGAGCTTCAAGGCCTCTAGGAACCTATTATGCTCCTCCTCTGTCCATCTTTCACGTGGCTTGGTAATTGTATAAGGTTTTCTTGTCTTTATCAATAAGGAAACTTCATAATTCAGACACTTCAACGCTAATTTGATCACTTCAATTTTCAAAACATAAAAGTAATTGAAAAAATAAACTTGTATTATTATTAATAATTTACCTTAATAACCAAGTCTTCACCGGAGGAGTATGTGTCCATTAGCGGATTGTTGGCAGCTAACGCTGCTTCAAATCCTCTCTAACGAGCAATGGATAAAACAGAAACCTCCTTTCATTTCTTGTGAAATCCAATAATAGAAATAAAGCCGTTGTTTTTTAACTCCAAACTACCAGATAACTGAATATTACTGCAACAGAAAGATAGAAAAGAAAAAAGCCACAAGAATCGATAGAGATCCGTGTCTTAAAAACAATTAGGCACCGAATTTAGACATCAAAATTAATAAAAATCCGTTTAAGAAATTTTCAGAATCCACCAGAACACAGTACACGCTTCTCCGTAAGAACTAAAAGTAAATTCCTTTATTCAGAGTCCTCACCACAACGAACGCGTAGATGCCAATTCCTTTAGCAAAACAACAAAAGCGACGAAACAAAACTTGAATCAGTAATCAACAACCACTTCTTACCTTCCTATAAAACTTCACCAACACAACATTACCACTACTACTAGTTTTCAAATCCCTAGAATAAACGAAAACGCCAAAAAAAAAAAGTTACCTTCCAGTAAAGCCATGGTTGATTTTGAGTCTCAGATCATGTAAGTGCTGAACTCGCCGGAGACTCACGCGAGAATTGACAATTCTCCGGCAATGGTGGTGGATCGGAATTCATCAAAAGAAGCAAAACTTTGAAAACAGATAGAAAATGAAATCAAGAGGAGTTTCGAGAGAAATAAAGAAAAGAGAGTAGAAGTGAAAGCGAGTTTGGGTGAGACCTAACAACTACAGTTGAGTACTAAGGAGCAATCTCAGCCACTATAATTTCTTGTGGATTTTATTTTTGTTTCTGAGTTTTTAATTAAGCAAATTATTTCTGAGGCTGCTATAGAACGAAGGGTAGAACGGGGAGGACCAGACGAGGGATGATGCCACGTGGCAGATTGTAGTGGCTGATTGGGTTGGCACTTTTTCCCATTTTCTTTTTCTCAGTTGCCCTCTACATTCTTCTTCCAATCTCAGCCACAAACTCCATCTCCTAATGAGGTTATCTCTGTAAAAGCGCAGTCAAAGTGTGCCCTTGGCATGGGCCCCTTTTGTGACGTGGCCCCTATAGAAGGACCGGTATTCTCCCCGGTTGTGCCCGTGTACGGACGATCTTATAGTGGTCAGTATTGTGTCGACGTGGAGTTACTACCGCTACGGGGCGGTTTTTTTCCTAGAAAAGGTAAGTGCCGCAGGGCGATGCCGCAGTAGGACAAGTTCGGCTAACAAGGGGTGTTTTGATCCGGCTCGATCCAGCTTCATCTCATTCATCGAACCCAAAAATCTAAAACTAGAATCTTTAGTTGGTTCAGATCAATTTCCATATTTACAATAGAAGAAATCTGATCATAATTAATTGCTCTGGCCAACTCAAACTAGGTAAACTCAGATTTATCTTTTAATTTTTTTTTTTACTATTAGGTTAATTTTTAATAATTTTAAATTTATAATTTATTAAATTTTATTAATAACAATATACAATAATTATTTTTATTTTATTTTTTAAATAAATTTATTATAATTGTATAATACAGATTTTAAAATTTTTAAAAATGATAAATTGCTATAGAAAATTGATCATAATATAACTTTTTGAATTTTTAAAAATAATAAATATTTATTTCGTGTTATTTCAACTATTTCATAATATATAATTTTTTATGTAATAAAACAGTATTTACTATTTTTGAATAATTAGAATATTTATTTTCTACTTTATAATTGTTATATATGGACAAAAATTGTTAGTTATAAAATATTCCATATTTATTACTAAATTCAAACACATATAGATAAAACCGAATCTTGGGCTGAATTTTAAAATATTGATAATAAGCATTCTCATTGATTTTATTTATGATTATTCATTAATTAATTATATTTAAATATAATTTCAATTATGATCATTACAAATTTTATTATTTTTATTTTTTTAGTACTATAAATATTATTTCAAAATACAAAGATATTCCATTTTTTTAAAAAAAATATTATACATATCTAATATATATAAAGGTTATAACCACTAAAATAAAGAAAAAATAGCTTATGTATAGTTATTATAATTTTTAACATGTTAATACATATAGTTCTATTAACCATAGGTTTTCAAATTTCAAAATCTTAATTCAGCAAATAAAATTAGTTTTAAAACTTAAATAAAATTTAATTGATCTATTTTTAATTCAATGTTGATCAATTTAATTTAATTTTTTTAATTTTATTTGATCATTTTAAATTTCATTCTACACTTTCTAGTTATGTATCATAAAATGAGATCAACACATATTTTAGAGTGAATTCACTTTTTTTAATATTACATGGATGTTATTTATTATATTTACATGATTTTAATAATTAAAGTAGACAAATAAGATTGAATTTTAATATATAATAATCACTTTGTCTATTTCTTTAAATTAATTTCTAATAAAATGGTAATTATCAGTTTTAAATTTTTAAATTAAAATCATATGGCTATTTTTGCAAGTTAATTAAAGTTGTGTTCCAAAAAAAAAAGTAAAAATTATTTAAAAACGTAATTTATTTATTCTCATTTGAATATAAGAGTATTTAAATTCCCTTCTAAAAATGTGATAGCAAAACTCGTATCTGTGCCCTATGGAAGAGATTTTCCTCCAAATCTAATTTGAAGGTCTGAAAAATTAAAAGCACACTTTTAAAAGGGATCAAACATGCAAAGTAAAAGGTAATTTCATTGCTGACTTATCAATTTATAATATAATTGCGAAATTATAAATGTGAATTATGTTTCATTATTATGAATTGTGATGTTTAATTTATTTTTTAACATTTTTATTTTCATTGTTGTATTCATTATAATTTCATTAATTTTTTAAAATCAATTTAATATAAATCACTTTTTAGTACTATTATATATTAGATAATTAATTATCTTAATTAATGATATAATTATTAATACTATATAAATATCTAAAAATTCATTAATATTGTATTTTATATAAATGAATTCTATATTTTTTATGAAACGTATTTATAAATTCATAATCCGTGTTTGATATAAATAAAAATTTATTTGAATAATTAAATCATATTCTATCGATAGAATTTTCAAATGAATTTTAAAGTGGTAAAATTTTTATAATTGTAACAAAAATATCCTTAATTAAAAAATATTTTTCTTATTTTCTTTCTCCTATTTATTTCTCCTCTATCTACTGTTTTTTCTCTCTCCTATTTGTTTAATATTTATAAAAATTTTAAAATATAATAATATTTTTTTATAATGTGCCCATTTGATTTGGCATTTTGTTTTGCGACATTCAGTGATTAAACATTCAAATATTGAAAAAAAGTGTTTGATAAATATTGACAATTAGCACTTCAATTTAAAAACTAGCTTTCAATATTCAAAAAAATATAACTAAATACTGAAAGTTAATTTTTGTAGAGTTTAAATATAAAAGTTGACATTTGAATTATTTCCTTAGTATTAACATCATATTTATTATTATATAAATTAGTAATTCATATAAAATTAATTAAAATATAAAACAATTATTTTTTATTTTATAATATAACCACGTGTTCAATCAATAAATTATCAAATATTTTATATTTATTAATCATTTATAATTGAACAATGATTGCTAATTATTGACTACTACTGCTAAATCAAATAGACATAAAATAAAGTATTTTATTAAATTTTACACTTAAACCAAATATAAAAGTTATTTTATTTAAAATAAATTTTATTTTTATTTTATAGTATATCAAATATATAATTTTTTTTTTGCAAACGAAATGAATTTTAAATTAAAATTGAACCAAATACTTATACATTAAAAGAATTCTCAATGATTATGTCTAATAAATTTTGTTATAATATTTATTGTAATAAATTTAACAAATTATAGATAATTTTATAATATTATTATTTGTTTAGTAGGCAGTTAATTATTTTAATTAATGATCAAATTTTAATAAACATATATTAATGTTCAAATATTAAATAATTAATAGAATTACACCAAACGTGGTATCATATAATTATATAAATACACCAAAATATATATTAGGAGAAATATTAATTTACAGTTTAAATATTCTTCCCCCCCTCTCCACATTAAGTTGAAATTGAGATTTCCCTTTTTTAAAATACTCTCCATCCGAGTGTATGAAGCCATTTATTGGAAGTTGTATTAGATATCTTTTTATTTGAATGAGATATAACTTTTTGACATAAGAAAATAATAAATAGTTAAAAAAATAAAAGAAAAAAAACTTAGGCTAGGTCTAGATGGAAAGAAATGCGTGGGCCAGTGGTGTGGTGGAACAAAGCCAGCCTAGTTTTAGTCCAACAATGTCAGCCCAGGTTGCTATCTAACAAGTTATGATTTGGGCTCCCCTTGAATTTATAGGGCCATGCCTTGCTTGGAACATTTTCTATTGGGTTTTGACAACACAATTGAATCCGCAGAACAAAACGAGTTTTTTTTTTTTTTTTTTAATAAAAGGAGAATACTTATTTGATTTGACATTTATCTAGTAATATTTAGTGAACTGATATTTAAATACATTGAAAAAATATTTAGTAAATATTAATAATTAGTATTTTAATTTAAGAACAACATTGTTCATTTAGAAAATATCATTAAACGTTGACATTATTTTTTTTTATAGTTTAAATATAAAAACTGACATTTGTATTTTCCTTTAATATTAACCTTGTATTTATCATATTTTATTATTGAATAAATTAATATTTTATCTAAATTAATTATAATATAAAATAATTATTTTTTAATTTGTTATGATACAATACACATTCAATCTAAATTACTAAATATTTTATATTTATTGATTACTCACAACTGAATGTTGATTGTTAATCACTAATTATATTAATCACCATCAATAGCATTGTTAAACTAAACAAACCTTATAAAAATAATTTTATTAAAGATAATATAAGTACAAACTTAAAATCTAAATTACTTCTCAAACATTATTAATGATCAGATGTAATATATATATAATTTGAATAATAATCTAAAATTATCCAATAAAACTTTAAAAAAGTCTGTGTTGCCAAAAAAAAAATAAAAATTTGCAGATGTAGATATAGTTTGCACCTTATGAAAGTGGAGTTTGGGCCTTCAAAAAAAACTGAGTAAATGAATGTCCATATTTCTATGGATTTCATTCCCTTTAAAAATTAACATTTTCAGAATGCGAAATTTGAACCTCCAAAGATTTTCTATTTTCTTTAGTGCAGTAGTTGTTTGGTATAATCCTTTCGTATTTTCATGCCACTCAACACTCATGCAGTCGAAAAGTTTGAAATTTTTGGAAACTTCAATGTTTATTTCCATAGAAAGGACAACAATTTTAGAATATGCGTTTCAAATAATTTGAGAGAGAGAAAAAAAATCAATTTTATTGTCAAAATTTATTTATTTCAATAATAGATTTTTATTGTTTAGAATAAATTTGAAATTGATAAGCCATTAATAAAATTTTTAATTTTTTATTAAATTATTTTTTAAAACAAAACAATTGAATTCTTTTACATATAATCTTTTTAATTCACTCTGAAAATGTAATTTTTTTAAATATGAAAATTATTAAAATATTGACTCATATTTTTTTATTATACTATTTTATCATTTGTTTTTATATATTATACTAAAACATTGTTCTGTTTAATTTTTTACTAAATTTATATGAAATATTTATTTTATCCTTAATTTATATTAAATTTTCATTCTGATTAACTTTTATTGTTGCTCATTAAAATCAACTAACCAACAAAATGTTAAGAACGAGTGCATTGATTTTTTTTTTAAAAAAAAAAATCAAATCTATTAAATCCAATTAAAGGAAAATTCAAATTTAAGTTTGAACTCTCCAAATTACGAAATTTTTCATCATGAAAATAACTGAAAACCCTATAAAAATTTATGCCCAATTAATAATATAAGAAACAACGGGCTATCAAGAAATGAGTAACATTCCAACGATGCTCTGAATTCACAACCAACAATTTTCTTTTCTGACAGAATTTGCCTTCATTCCTTGTTATTTCCTTATTCACCCCCACCATCAGGAAACACTCATATAATGCTTGTGGAAGCAATCAAGAATGCATATTTTCTCTTATGCGTATCAATATGAACCAGTTTGTTTTTAATATAATATTAAAAATGAAAATTAAGTAGTATAATATGAAAAAAAAAATTTAAGAGGTCATAACATTTAATCCTTTTGAATTCTATCAAATTTAATAGAATTTGATTTAGTGATAACAAATTTGAAGGATTTAGTGAAATATAATTTTAAATGAATTTTCATTTATACTAAATATACAAAATATGTATTTATGAATGGATTTCATAAAAACTATATAATTCATTTATACTAAATACAATGAAAATATTAATTAAATTATATTTAGTATAAATTAAAATAAAGAGCTTGCAATTTCTATTAATTACGATATTTCAAGTTCTAATGAGTTAGATTTGAGGGTTATCCAACATTTATAAAGAATTGCATGTTATTGGGTAGCTCATTTAATTAACTAAAAAGTTTTTTTAAAAAATAAAACCTATTACTAAGATATTTTCAAAAATAATTAATACATTAATCGCGATTAAATTTGTTATGAAACGATTTTAAACACACGTTGTTCTCACGTTAATCTAATAAATTTTAAGAAATTATTCTTTTAAGTGCTGACCCTAAAAATTGAATAAATAAACTTGCTTACTGTGGCTAGTGAATCATGGTAAAAAGGCACCAGAATATAAGCACACTTGACCTAGCTCAGAATTTGGTTGTAGAGGCAGTGAAATTCTAGGGATATCGATGGCAATTGCAAAGCCATCGTTATCTGATCTTTCGTCTATAATAAGCTTTGTTCCCTCAAATTACGTGCGGCCTTTATCTGATCGACCAAACCTTAGTGCAGTTGATCATAGCTGTGATGGTTCCAATGTTCCTCTCATTGATCTTCAAGGCATGGACAGTCCTCATCGCCCTACCCTAGTCCAGCTTATTTCAGGACTGCGATTTCTTTCAGGTTTACACATGAATGCTACTCCTTATTATGTTTTTAGAAATTTAATATTATTAAAGCGTAGAACTTCGTCGATAATATTAATGGGATTTCCAAAGAGGTGATGGATAAAATGCCAAGTGTATCGAGAGAATTTTTTTCATTTGCCGGAGTGCGAGAGGATGAAGAATTACTCCGATGATCCAATGAGGACAACAAGACTCTGTACTAGCTTCAATGTGAAAACTGAAAATGTATCCAATTGGAGAGATTTCTAAGACTCCACTGTTACCCTTTACAGGACTACATGCTGGAATGGCCTACCAACCCTCCATCTTTCAGGTTATACTCTTACCTTCATTTTATAATTGTGATAAATACCTTATAATTATTAATATAACCTTTAATATTATCAAGATTAAACTCATTAGTTAAAAAAATAATTTTTTTGGGTACATTATAGCTATTATAAATGATATATATGTACTATTGAATGAGTCCATTGAATAAGTTTGTATGGAATTAATTTTGAATTATATCATTTTTCAAATGGGTTCAGGGTCGTTTTAGATTGCAAATCAAATTGAGATCGAGTCCATTCGGACTAATCTAAAAGTTAGAGTGTGATTGATTTCAGATATGATAATGTCAAATCTCCTTTAATATCAAGTTAAATCGAATTATTTTTACAGTGAATTTTGAATTGAATAAAAAATTATCATTTTAATCACCTGAATAAAAGTTCAAATTCAAATCTTACATATCCAGCTCACATAAAATAAAAAATAAAAAGGATCCAATCAAGCTTTCCATATGTTCTTTGTTCATCTTCGTTTTTTTTTCTTACCCGTGAAATAATATTACAGGTTAGCTTTTGGCCTCTCCATCTTAACATGGTTTATGCATTATGACGATCATTTTGCACTCCCTGTTGGTTGACATATCACTGCAAGACAAGGAGACATACCTGTTAAAGGACAACATAACAGCTGCATTTGAAACTTTCTTTTAGAGAAAATTATCAATTTCATGAGGCCGATATCCTTCAACTACACCAGAATATTCCACAATTTAAGTTTCAAGACTCGTACAACAAGCAAACCAAAGAAGAAGACCACAGCCCTGTTTGGTGATGTCAAAGAGGGACTTTAACGCAATTTTCATTTTTAGCCCCTAATTAAGTATCATGTAACATATTTAATAGTTTATCACTTAGTAGGAAAAGAACAACTACAGAAATTAAAAAAGGCAAAATAATAATAATAATAATAAAAAGCAAGTGTGTTGATGGCTATGTTGATTATCACAATAGGAACACTACAGACTACTCGAGAAAAATGAAATGTAAATGTAAAAGAAGCATGCTATTGCAGCAAAATCATAATTATGGACAACTAATTTCCAGAAAAAGAGAGCCATTACATCCAAGGAAGCCCATACATTCATTTTGATTATTTTCTCTTTGTCCAACTCTCTTCATCACCGATATGTATTCCGAAAATTCAAGGCTTTCCATAATCAAGAACCTCTAAAATACATTTAAACTTACTTTACTCGAGGTAACAAAGTAATGTGCACTAAAAAGAGATTAATACTGAATTTTTTGCTTACAGAATTGTATAATTTCATAGATATAATATGTAAATCAAGATGCAAGAAAAAAAAATATTGATATATATTACTAGTAATACATAATATATATATATATATATTATTTAAATATTTATAATATAAGAATATATGCTATATATAAGTTATATATTCTTAAATAAATGTTACAAGAAAAATAAAAATGATTAAATATTATTTAATAATATTTTTTTATAGTTAATTATGAAAATTTTTTATTAATCAACTTCATATATTCAAAATTTATAATTATAGAGACATAAGTAAATAAATAATTTTAGGAAATAAAAAATTGAAACTTAAATTGAACATGATTAAAGTCTAAAATTATCCAAATAGAATCGAACCGATATTTAAAATTAACATTATCAGTTCTAATATTTGTAAATAACTAGAACTAGATCTAATCACTCCTCACTATTTGAAAAAATAGATAGTAAGGTAATGCAAAGTTTTTAAAAAATGATAAGGTAAATTTTAGTACGTTAAGATTAATAATTTAATGTTGTGCTGTTTGGAAAGAAGTTAAGATAAAGTATGATTTATAGTGTATAATAAGATTTAATGAAGATTTCATATTAAAATTACTAAAACACTATAAATATGGAAATTTTAAGAAGATGACTAATAAAAATTATAAAAATTAAATAAAGTAAAAAAAAAATCAACACTCTCAAACCCACCAAAAAAAAAAATCAACACTCTCAAACCCACCAAATTGGCAGTTTGAAAAAAATGAAAATTTTAGAAGATTTTTAAACTTTCCAAAATCTTATATAAATGAAAATTAACTTTGCAAATAAAGTGTCAAAATTTTTTAACCCTAAAAAACGCTCTAAACCCTCCAGACAACGGTAATTCTGTGTTACGAGAGGGGAAAAACAATAGTACGTACTCCTTTTGGACTGCAAAAATGGGGAAAAACCAAACCAAGAAGCAGCAAAGAAACCTGAAAGACAAGGCCTCAACTCAAGGCGATGACCGGACAAGACAAGAAGAAGAAAAAGTGGAGGAAGAAAATTTCAACTACGCTGTCCAGCTGGTGAACGCCACCGTACTTCCTATGGCTTTGAAAACCGCCATTGATCTCGTTTTTCTTGGTATTCTGTGCAGAGCAGGCCCAAATCCGAACTCACCGCCGAGGAGATAGTGCGCCGGATTCCTACTCAGAATCCGGAGGCGCCATGGATGCTGAAGCGAATACTGAGGCTGCTAGTCAGCTACTGTGTGCTCAGTTGTTCGGTTGATTTTAAAGTTGAAGGAACGGAGAAGATGTATCAGTTGGGTCCTGTGGCTAAATACTTTGTACGTGACGAGGATGGGGTTTCTTTGGCGCCATTGATAACCTTGACTCATGATAAAGTTTTCTTTGAAAGCTGGTTAATTTCTTCTTTTTCCCCTTGCTTTGTCGTATGTAGGAAGTATGAGGGTTTTATAAGCTGATAGACACTCGACCACAAAACCACTATCTAATGATTTTTTTTCTCTCACTCTGCATTTTACATATTGTCATTGGCCGTTGTGCAATGATCAATAAATGGATCTAGATGTTCTTATGTTTGAATAAACATAACTTTTAATCATTTCCTGAAAATTTTAAATTTTGTTAATCATCGAAACATA
>CATIWR010556496.1:0-81737 GCA_949677035.1 Omphalea diandra | reverse complement strand
CATCAACTTCTTTATTTCTTCTAGAGGGAATGATTCAATTCTGCAAAATCAATACTTATTTGAAACATTAGTGATGATCAATCTACTTTGTCAAGATCAAAAGAGTTTTAAACCTAGGATTAATTATCCTAGTCCAACACTCTAAAATGCAAAGGTTAGTATGCAAATGAATATCATTAAGCATAGGGAACCACTTTAGATTTTTGAATGAATGTGTTAGCATTTAGGTATCTATGTTTAAAAGTGTTTATAGAGAAAATTTAGTAGAGTTTTGTTTAGGTTTCCAAACCTCCTCCTCTCTTTTTCAAATGAGTAGTATTTATAGAGAAAGGGATGTACTAGAGCTAAAGTAGCTCTAGTTTCATTCTATTCTCGACCTATAATAGATAAGAGACAAGAATATTCTAAGATTAGAGTTTTAAATTTATATGTACAACTAATAAGTTGGTTGTACAATTATCTTTGTTGGTTGTATGACCAAGTACTTAACAATAGTTGAGGCTCCTTTAATCTTTGATTCTTTCTTTTGTAACTTCCTTTTGTATTCTTAAGGAAAAAAAAATCCAATAGTTTTATCATTAGACTTACATCCTAAGGCCCAAAAAAATGATGCTCATAGTTTGACCCTGCTTTGTGGGGCTTGGAAAATGATATATTGAGATATGATCATTCGAACAAGACTCAACAAAAGCAATAGTAAAATGTAATCATCAGAAAGGATACTAAAGGATACAATTCTTTAGCATCTCATTAAGAAAGTACTAAAGTTAGTTCTTATAGCTTTTTAGTAGGTACTAGTGTGTTTTGTATGTCTCTAACAACTTTCTAACAAGTGTTTGGTATCCTAGTAGCTTTCTATCAAGTATTAAGGTCGTAATAGCTCTATAATAGGTACTAAGGTTATTATGGCTACTTTCTAGCAAGTTCCAGTGTGTGTTGTATGTCTTCAATAGCTTTTGAGTAGGTACGACGTATCTTAGCAACTTTTTAGCAGGTATTAGGGATCTTGAATCTATTTTCAATGTTCTAGCCATTATGATAGGGGGATCTAGTATCATCATTATAGTGGTTTAGTGTCATAGTTGCCCTTCTTATATTTTAGGGGATTATCCAATGTCATAATGGTCTTTTTGTCTTTCCTAGGGATGAACTTACATTTGAATAGTAATTATAAGGTTTGAATTTGTTTAGGCAGTTACTGGAGATAAGTTTTTGGTTGGGATAGTCTTCACATTGCAAATTTTACTTTGGAAATCTTTCTTACATTCTTGGGGAGAAAATTTTGCTATTTCTGAGGTAATACTATAATTTGATACATAATTCAAAGGTGAGAACTACTCTTTTGAGCTTCAAGAGGTTAAGGGATAGTTTAATCCTTTCTATTATAGATCTTTTTAACTTCTCTCTTTTCTTCTTTCTTTCTTTTACAAGGTTTTAGTTGTATTATAGATAAAGGCCTTCTATACATAGCCCACTTGATGGATAGGTTTAAAGAGTGCAGTAGGACAATGTAAATTCATAATGCGGAGGGGCACTAATTGTTTGTATAAATAAGGCTTATTTATAAAGATCATCCCTCCTATATAACAACTATAATTGCCCTTAACCCTCATTTATGTTATTTCTTCATCTTCTTTTTTCTTTCTCTTTCTATCAAATCCTCTCGACTAGATTTAGGCTTTCCTTTGCTTTTTATAATGATGGCTAAGTTTCACCACTTTATGTTCCATTATGTCATTGAGTTCTTTGAGTGCGACACTGTCGTCTATAAAGTGTGAGGATAGCTAAAGGCTGCTTGAGGCTTCAACTCTCCTAAGATCATGCCGAAAGGCTTAAATTCGACCTAAGAAATACTGACCATTTACGATCTATACTGTCATCTGACCGAAGTAGTTTCAAGCATGGTAGGTCCTTCTTCTCTATTTATTTTTCTTTCTTAATTCATTTATTTTTTATCCTTTCACCTTCACTTTGAGCTTTAGGTACTTTTTCAAAACTATAATTTGCATGCGAACATTAGGTTAGCTTTTATTTCTATAACTAGTTAGGACACTTACCTCTTCTAAATTTTAGAATTTATTTATTGAATGTCAATCAGTCTATTGCCTCATTTGCATGCTATGCTAAGTTCTTAAAATCTGCGTAAAATTTATGTAACTTGGTTTGTAAAATAACTATAGAAAATTGAAATGCAAGGATGTAAAATCATATAATTTTATTTATTATTTTGCAAATTTTTTTCTGAGATTTAAACTGAGTTGTTTCAATTATGTGAGTTTTATATATACAATTATTGAACTAAATTTATGAATTCTCATGAGATTTTTCAAACAAAAATTAATTTTCATAATTTTCATAAAATTTCACAGATTATCCCTTATTATGCTTTATAGTCACACTTTAGGCATCAACTATTTCCAACTTTTTGGTCCTTTGCATTTTTTAAGCATTTATACATAAATAATGTAGAAACTTATCATTATACACAAAATTGTACACTTCACATACCTGAGACTAGTAATTTGTTCTTTTTGTTTTGCGCTTATTGGCTCCAGCAATGTTATCCCTTGATTTGTATGCCTGTTTTATAATATTTCTTATTGCTTTGGTCCTTTTTCTTATTATTGTATTTATTTTAATTTTGTTGTTATGAACCCTATTATTTATTATCTATGGGTTACTGATTATTAATTTCCTTCTCCTTTTCACAGGGTGATGTCTCCTTCAGTAAGGAAGGTAGATCCATCACTCATTTGGGTGTATGGTTATGTAGATTGCCTTCTTGAGTGGTGATTTAGTTAAAGGAGATTAGCCTTTTACCTTTCCTACGAATGCTCCCAAACAGGTCCTTACGAAGTGATTTTATGATGATTTAGGTGTTCATTGAGCAGTGGATGGACACCACCCATACTTTCTATCTATCATAGATTGGGGAAAAGACTATCACTCCCATGGAGCTTACCTTCATGATTGGGATTTGATGCTCTAGGACACCTCTACCCACAAATTTTAGTTTATACCACTCGGTGCTCTAGAGGGATTACATCAATTGCTTACTTGGGTGCATCCTCAAGATGAAAGGAAACCTTTCTTTTAAGCACTCCAATTTAAAGGGGAAGGCTCATAAGAGTTGATCGATTAGGTAGCCCGATGCTTCCTTCTATTTAAGCCATTTAGGGACTCTCTTTGCCATCCTTATATATACGATTCTAATATGCTATTATCAACACTTGAGGACTTAAAGCTAGTCCACACTTCAATTATGGTTTAGTCATGCTTGCTCATCTATATTGGTTTCTTGATCAATGCCACTGAGGGCTATCATACATGGGTAGTGCATGGCAGTTTTATGGTAACTAGCTTATCTGAACTCTTTACTTTTCTTTTTTTACTTACTTCTCTTATCAATATCTGACTGATGTTTTATTTTTGGACAAGCTTGGGTAACGGAGCTAAGGTTATTAAAGGGTGGCAACCCTCTACTAAATATGGATGGCTATTATCCTTACTTTATGAGCTGGTGTCTTATGCATCATAGTGAGTCATCCATTATGGTCAAGCACAATCACTAGAACATCATGAATTTAGATCAAGTATATCCATCCTACAATTCAAAGTTAACCATCAATTCTTTATATTTTATACTAATTTTAGTTAGATACTTATAATGATGAAATCATCATACTCTTGTTATTTTTGTAGTTGTCTTTACATTAGAGAGGGCTTGCCAATACATAGTAGTTGAGGTTACTGAAGCAAGGGACCGCTCCTTCAGGTAGTGCCTATTAGTAGCACCCTCAATTTGAGAGTGGTATCTTAAGGAGAGGATACTTTTATGGCATGACGGTCTAGATGCATATCTAGTACCCTAACATCAGCCCTCGAATATGTTCTGGGTAGCAGACTTAAAGGAGAATGAGTTATAACATGCCCTAAGGTTTATACTAAGAGATCAAGTTTTGTAGGTGGTGTAGAGTATTGGACATGGATGGTAGGGGCTCTTCTAGAGATGACTCCTATGATAGAGGCAACTATTAGGTCATTCCCATGCCATACATGGATGGTAGAGGCTCTTCTAGAGATGGATTGGTGGCTAATTGAAACATTTTGATTAATGGAATGTTGATGAAGCAAGCTTGGATGAAAGCTAATACAAGATAAAGATTAGAGAAAGGGTGTAAGAAGATTGAACACAAGAGATTTATAGTGGCTCAAGTATTAACCAGCCCTACATCTACTCATCAATTTACCAATTGTGTATTTCATTAATCTTTCTAGTGTTTTACAAGCTTGAACTCAATTTACAACTTTGTGTTTTGCAATGGCTCACACACAACCACTCAATCTTGTGTTTTATATTGGCTCATACAAAAACTACTCAAGTGTTTCCCAAGGTTAACACTTAGCAAATATAAGAATTTTTTATTGACTCACCCTAACAACCAATCCCAAATATGTTTTGTAGGCTAACATAAAAATCTATCACAAATTAATTACAAAATGTAAGGATTAAGAGACTATATTACCCTTTTGATTGATAATATCTCTCACAATGGACTACTCACTTAATGAAATGCTTCTCTAAATAGATTTATGTTGCAGTTGGTTCCTTTTATAAGTTGGAACAAGAATCTAGCCATTGGGAATAATGGTTATGGTTTTACTTTATAATTAGTACTCACTTACATAAGTTGGAGAGATTTAATGCACATTACACAAGCTTCAACATTCATTATTTTCTAATTCTTTAACCTCAATTCCCATTGGATTCTTTATAATACCCGCTGGACCTACTTGTTATGAGATAGTGGATTAGAGGCTCATTCTTTATCTTTTTTACTTGTCTAAAATTCCTTATCTTCAATGACCATTAGAATTTCTAATTGCTCATTAGCTTTTATCTCAATGCCCATTGAAGTATAAACAATGCTTATTGTTAATTTCTAGAATATATGAACTTGATGCTCTATTTTTTAATATCTATAGAATTACTTCAACGACTATTGGAGGGTATCGAGATATGAACGTCTCTTATTAAGGGGTTTAGAACTTGTAGCTTAAACTAGTGAACTTCTAATGCTTGTTGGAAGTGTTTCATGTCTGTTGAAATATTGAGTATACCTTGTTGAAGCGTCCAAAAACTTTATCTCAATCTAAAGTGCTTTTTCAATGCCTGTTATGAAAGGCCAATGCCCATTTCAAATTCTAGAAGGTTTTGATCAATCTAAGGCACTTTGTCCAACACCTGTCATGAAAGTACAATGCCTGTTGTGAGGGTAAGAATAATGAGTATTATTAGTTCAATTGTGCTTAACTTATTATCCAACACCTATTGTAAAAGAGGCAATGCCTGCTCAGAGGTTTAAAAGGCTTTGCTTATACCAGTGTTACTTCAATGCCTATTGAGAGATTTGAATTCCTGTTACGAGGTCTACAATGCTTGTTCGAAGTTGGCAATAACCATTTGATTATCAAACTTAATTTCTTTTGATCTTCACACTCTAATACTTAGAGTTTTCATTTATAATTCCTTCTCTACTTATCATACTTTAAAAAGTTAGTGATTAAATCTTAACTCCCTCTTAATCTATTTATGCATTGTTATCATGTTCTCTTAAAAGGTTATACATTGTTATCATCTTTTCTAAAAGGTTATGCATTATTATCATGTTCTCTTAAAAGTTTATTTATACATCCTTTTTATTTCTTTTCTCCCCTTTATGATGTAATCATATCTTTTCTCACATTTATTTTGATTTTCACTCTTATTTTTCTCTTCCCCTATATATGTGCTCATATCTTTTCTCACTTCATGTTTTTCTCCCTTTGTATTATTATTTTTCTCCCCCTTTTTCATTATCAAAAAGAAGCAAATATCAATTAAAAGATTAAGCAAGAGAGCACATATAAACCACATATTCATTGCAAGAGAAAATAGGTAAACTCTTAGTTTTTCATTGCAAAAGTGTTGGCCCCTTGTGTACCAAAAAGGGAGGTTAAATTGATGGGTAATTTAAAGTTTTTGATTGATGGAATATTGATGATGCAAGCTTGGATGAAGCACACATAAGATAAAGAGTAGAGGAAGAATGAATATAAGAGATTTATAGTGGTTTAGGTATCAACAATTTTTACATCCACTCCCTAATTCACTAATTGGGTATTTCACTAAACTCACTAGTGTTTTATAAGTTGACACTTAATTGATAACTTTGTGTTTTACAATGGATCACACACAACCAATCAAACTTATATTTTTAATGGCTCATACAAAAACTACTAAGGCTAATACTCAAACCTATATAATAGTTTTCTAAAGGCTCACTTTAAAACCCAATCCTAAAATGTTTTTCGAAGGCTCACACAAAAACCTATCATAAATCTATTACAATGAGAAAAGATTGAGAGTTTGCTTTGCAAGAGTGTAATGAATATCTCAAAATGTTATCAACCTATTAGTTTTCTCTTTTTTTTTTTCCATTTTATGGTGTTTATATAGGTTACACACACTAAAGAGCCATTTCAAAACCACTATGTTCATAATCCAATAGCTAATGGAGAGAATCAACTTGTAATTTGTGTCTGCCAGTCAGTTGTAGTCGCTATTGATTACGTAACAATTGTTGTTGTCAAATTTTTGTAATGGCTAGTTCACATGGTATCACACTCATTGGTTTATTAGAGATAGTCATTTGAATTCTTTTGTGAGTCGTGATAACTACCATTTTTGTTGCAAGCACTATCCTAGCAATGCTACCTACTTCTTGCCATGATTTTTTTTTATCACTTTTGATGTTCTTGAGTGAGATTGGTAGCTGTCGCTACTTATAAATTTGTAACAGTTAAGTGACACTTGGTATGTATTGATTGGATCTTTGAAGTTCTCCATACATGATTAAATATAATGGTCGGTATTGAGAACACAACATCGATCGTAATGCCTACTGCCAAAATTGTGTCCATATCTTTACTTACTAGTAGTTGTTATTTCAGGTGTAGCGATCGCAATGTACATGCATCCATGGCTTAAGCTTAGTCATTGTCACTATTAAGAATGTGATATTCACAATGATTGCTACTGCAAAAAATGTGTCCATTTCTTTTCTTAGTAGTGGTCATGATTTTAAGTGTAGCGATTTTGATATACATGCATCAAAGGTTTTTGCATTCCATTTAACATCTAATAATGTTTAATCTTAATCTCTATAATCACAACACTTATTCAAGATATTAGAACTATTGAATCTATATTGTCAAGATCAAAATAAAGGTTTTGACATAGGTTTAATCAATATAGTCCAATAAAAAGATATGTTTTTATAACATTAGCTATATTTGAAAACAAAAGCAAAAGCAAAATGTAGCAAAGATAATTATGTAGATGTCATGAGAAGTGGTTTTAGAGGGAGAATGGGGGGTTTGTTCTTAAGGTTTTAAAGATTCTATAGGCTTTTTAGGCTCTTTGGGTTGTTTTTAGTCCTTAGGCTCTATTGGCAGTGCAGATTCCTCAGGCTTTTATGGGGGATCTTATTGCTTAGAAAAGTGTCTTTGTGCTAAGGTGGAACCATTTGTTGTTCTTTAGCATTTGAAATTCTAGGTTATAGATTCAACCATTCCATAATCCAATCAAGTGTTTGGTTCAAATCCTTCAGCTCACCTTAGAGGTAGTTCACTTTATGGTGAAGGGAGGTGGAAGAGGCTTTATCTCTCTTAACAACAATAGTGAGTGCTTCTAATTGCTTAAGCACTCTTTACTCAAAGGGAGAGAGAGATAGAGCAGGTGTAAGAAGGTTGGGGGTTCTTCCTAGTAAGTTGTTTGTATCTCTTTTTGGAATCAAGTTGGGTGCCATGAGCAACTAAGTGATTGATGTAAGGATTATGTAGAAAATTATATTAGAAATTAAGAGAGAGATGAAGAGAAAGCAAAATAATAGCACAAAGTGGAAAGATTTTGAGATTTAAGGGGTTTATATAGAAGTTCAATGAGTTCCCCCTTTTTAAAAAAATATGACCGTTGGGAATGTTCAACGATTATTATGAGTTAGGCAATGGCTGTTGGACATGACCATTAGCATGCTCTTACAAGTGTTCTTTAGCCAATGATGGTGACTCATTTGCAATAGTCATTAAATATTCTCAACAATCGTGGAGACCAATAAAAACAATTCAAAAATCTCTCATGTAACACAACGGTTATGGTGAGATATGCAATGGTCATTGGCACAATTTCTCAATCAAAAAATTAGTTTTAATACTAATTTTTTAATGATAAAAACTTTGAAAGCTGAGCTAATGAATGTTATTAATCAAATTTAATGAAATGATCATGAATTCAACTAATATTAGGACAGTTTAATCAATAATATACACAATTAAGATATTTAGTTATTGAATCTAAAAACTTTAATGGTGATTAACTATCAGCATGTGCAACAATGATAATGAATATATTGAGAAGGAAATGAACCTGATTAAAGTTATTTTAGGGTACTTTCATCTATCATACCGGGTTCCCTTTTTATGAATTGAATCTTTTCATCATAAAGAGATTTAGTGAAAATATCTGCCAATTGATGTTTAATATCAACAAATTCTAATATGATATTGCCAATGTTCATATGATCCCTAAGAAAGTGGTGTCTTATGTCTATATGCTTGCTCTTGGGATGCTAAATAGGATTTTTAGATAAGTTTATAGCACTAGTGTTGTTACATTTGATAGCAACTTGATTTATAACAACTTTGTAATCAATAAATTGTTGTTTCATATGTAAGATTTGGGCACAACATAGGTCAACTGCTATATATTCAACTTTTATAGTTGATAAAGCAACTGAGTGTTGCTTTTTGCCACTCTAAGACACTAAACATTGACCAAATAATTGACATATGCCTAAAATGTTCTTCCTATCTAAGGTACACCTAACAAAATCAGCATAAAAAAATCCATTCAATTTAAATGAGGAGTTCTTAGGATACCAATGTCTTAAGTTAGGAGTACCAACAAGATACTTAAGTATATGTTTCACATCATGCAAGTGTGATTCCTTAGGATTAGATTAATATCTAGCACATAAGTAAATAATTAACATAATATCAGTACTAAAGGTTGTGAGATAGAGTAGACTATCAATCATACCTCTATATAACTTTTGATCCATATCCTTATCATGGTCATCCATATGAAGCTTGATGTTAGTGATTATAGGTATGTTACAGTGTTTACCATTATTAATGTTAGATCTTTGATTAGCTCCTTTGTATATTTGGCTTGGTTGATGAAGATTCCTTCCTTCTCTTACTTGATTTATAATCTAAGGAAGAATTTGAGTTCTCCAATCATGCTCATCTCAAACTCACTTTTCATTACTTTAAAGAAATCAATGATAAGATCCTTTGGGGGATCCTTAAAGTATCTCTAATCCTTGGGGAGTTCTTGAGTTTGGTTTTCCTTTTGATGAGATTTAAATTCCTCAATTTCTTCATGAGGTAGCTTATTATCTATAAGGTCAATCACATTTTCTTTAGGAATTGAATCAAGTTTCTATTTTTTAGTGTCACGTACAAGATTATTAACAAAAGAACCTTTTCCAAGATCAAGCTTACTAGATTCATCAAATATAACATTTATAGATTCCTCAACCATTATGGATTTTTTGTTAAACACCCTATATACTTTGCTAGAAGTGGAATAGCCAAGAAAGATGCTTTCATCCATTTTTTAGGCAAATTTTCCAAGGTTGTCCTTAGTGTTAAGCATGTAGGATTTGCATATAAATACTCTAAGATATGAGAGTTAGGGTCTTCCATTCCATAGCATATAAGAAGTTTTGTTAAGAATGAGTCTTTTGAAAATATGGTTAACAACATAATATGAAGTATTGATTGCTTTGGTCCAAAAATAATTTGGTAAATAATACTCATTACACATAGTTCTAGCCATTTCTACTAATGTTTTATTTTTTTCTCTCTACGGCACAATTTTGTTGTGGTGTTATAGGAGTAGAAAAGTTATGAGAAATCATATTCTCTAAGCAATAGTTTTTAAAGGATTCATTTTGAAATTCCTTTTCATAGTCATTTTTAGTAGAAGAAATGAAGTAACCTTTTTTCATTTTGAAGTCTTTTGGCAAAGCTTTTAAAAACTCAAAACTATCGATACCTAAGTAAATCTTAAGTAGTCATTAACAAGTACAAATGCATAATGTTTTCCATCATGACTAGCATCCTAATAGGTCCAACTTGATATATATGAATAAGTTAAATAGGCCTAGAGGTATTTACAATATTTTTAGCTTTATGGGATGCTTGGTGTTGCTTCTCTATTTGATAAGGTCCACATGTCTTGTCCTTTATGAATTTAAGCTTTAGAAAACCTTAAACTAGTTCTCTTTTAGATAGATTTTGAAGAAGCTTCATGCTAGCATGTTGAAGTCTTCTATACCAAAGCAAAGATTTATTACTAATGGATACAAGACACTTAAAGGATTGGTTAGCCAAATTGTCTAAGTCAATTAAGTAGGTATTGCCCCTACTTTCACCCTTAAAGATTACCTTCTTATCCACTATGGTGGTAACCCAACATTCTTTATGGTTAAAGGTAACTTTATTGCCAACAATGCTAATGCCAATTACCTTACCATTGGCATTGTTTCCAAATGTGACATTGCCATCATCTTTTTCTTTAATGGATATGAATAGCTTTCTATTTCTAATCATATGTTTTGAGCATCCACTATCCACGTGCCAATCATTATCTTCCTTAGTGACTTCTAAGCACTCCTACATCAACATTTTACCTTTGTTTAGGTACCCAAGCATACTTAGATCATTGAGGTTGGTCCTAGAAGGACCCTCTAATTTAAAGTGTTCCTTCCTAATGTAGCAAAACACATTTGTATGACCATATTTCATTGAATAATGACATTGGGATTTAGGGTTGTAAGCCTTTCTCTTATACTCAACTTTAGTTTGAGTGAGAGGCCTCCTCTTGTCATTATCATATTAATGCCTACAAGTGCAAGGATGATGAAGAGTGATAGGTGTGTGCCATTGGGTATGCATGATGTGCTCCTTGAGGCTTAGTTTTTGAGTTATGAGGATCCTTTTATTTGCCCTTTAACTCGAGTGGCTTAATGCTAAAAGCATTCTTTTTCACAACAATCTCAATGTTAGAAATTTGAGGTGTAGAAGCTTTGATGAATATAGAAGGAGAGGAGGTAGATGAGGAAGCTTTATTGAAACCTAAACCATGTCTCACTAAGGGAGGTCTTTGAGATATAATAAAAGCATCCAAAGCTTCCTTCCTTGTATGAAATCTTGAGATGGAATTCCTAAATTCAATAACTTAACCTTTTAAGCAATCGTTCTCTTTTCCTAAAGAATCAAAAGATGATGGAGTTTTGGAATGATTTTGTAAGGATTTTTTGAGTTCTTTATTAAAAGTTCTCAAGTCATTTACAAGCCCATTTAAGTCTTTAAATTCTTCCTCAAGTTTTGAACACATTTTCTTCTAAGTTTTCATTTTTAAGTTATACTTATCACATCTCAAGGTTAAAGATTTAAAATGTTCATAATCCATATTGTCTAACTCATCATCATAATCATGATAGAATGTGATGAAGTGCCTACCTCATTAGGAAAGTTCTCTTGAGCTAAAAAGCATAGGTTGGCAACTTCTTCATCTTCTTCTTCTTCCTCATTTGAGTTGTCATCCTATATAGCCTTAAAGCTTTTCTTCTTCTCCTTGTCCTACTTCATCTTTTTGAGCTTGGGACATTCAGTTTTAATATGGCCTTGCTTTCCATAGTCAAAGTAAGTCACTTCATTCTTCTTTTCTTTGAAGTTCCTTCTATCTTTTCTTGCCTTTATTAGCTTCTTAGTTCTCATTGAAAGCATTGCAAGCTCATCTTCTTCCCTATCACTTTCATTACTATCACTAGAGGTACCTTCAATCTCCTTATATTTGCTTGAATATTTGAAAGCTAGAGTTCTCTTTTCACTTTTGTCCCCTTACCCTTTCATTTTCTTCATCTCCTCATCCTTCTTTAAGGCTAGCTCATGTGTAAGTAACTTGCTAATAGGACATCTATTTGTACCTTTCCAATCTCCATATTGGATTCTTGTATGCCATAAACTCTAACATTAAATTTTTTAAGAGGAATTGATTTGAGTATTTTAGTGTTTACCTTATGATTTGTGAGAACTCTTTTAAACTTCTTCATGTTTATGATAATGGAAAGAAATCTATTTTTCATGTTGATAATGCTCTCATTATCCTTCATTTTGGAGAGTTTTCATTTTGTCACATATATCTCCAATCTATTTGATTTCACAAGTGTAGTGCCTTCAAGGCCTTCTATATCCCATGGGCAGTTACATAATGTTGAACTCTACTAATCTCCTCTCTAAACTTCTTCATGTTTATGACAATGGAAAGAAGTTTATTTGTCATGACGATGATACTCTCATTATCCTTCATCATGAAGAGTTCTCATTTTATCACATACATCTCCAATTTATTTAATTTCACAAGTGTAATGTCTTCATGGTAGTTGTTCAAGGCCTTCCATATCCCATAGGTGATTACACAATATTGAACTCTATCAATCTCCTTTCTTGACATAGAGCTTAGTAGAATAGTCATTGCCCTCTAGCTCTTGTCATTAGACTTTTTATGAGCTTAAGCTTCCACCAATTCTTCCAATGACAATAATATCCCTGGCAATAACATCCCATAAATCCACCAAATCATTATTAAGATAAATCTCCATTCTATACTTCCAATGTGTATAGTCGGATCTATCAAAGTAAAGCTTGAGGTGAGTGTGGACTCCTTCTTATGCCATAATCTTTTCCTCACAATTAAGGTTTGAATTAAGGATTTGCTCTGATACCACTTATTGGCCCTTATACATCAAGAAGGGGAGTTGAATTAATGGCTAATTGAAACTTTTTAATTGATGGAATGTTAATGATGCAAGCTTAGATAAAGCACATATAAGATAAATATTAGAGAAAGGGTATGAAAAGATAGAACATAAGAGATTTATTATTGTTTAGGTATTAACCAACCTTACATCCACTCCCTAATTTATCAATTAGGTATTTCACTAATCTCACTAGTGTCTTACAAGCTCACACTTAACTTACAGCTTTGTGTTTTACAATGGCTCACACAAAATAACTCAATCTTGTGATTTACAATGGCTCACAAACAACCACTCAATCTTGTGTTCTTATAATGGCTCACACAAAAACCGCTCAATGGTTTCCTAAGGTTAACACCCAACCTATACAAAAGTTTTTTATTGCTCACTCTAAAAACCAATCCTAAATGTTTTTTGAAGGCTCACACAAAAACTATCATAAATCAATTACAATGTGTGAGGATTAAGAGACTAGATTACCCTTTTGATTGATAATAAATCTCACAATGGATTATTCACTTAATGGAATGCTTCTCTATATAGATTTATGTTGTAGATGTTTCCTTTTATAAGTTAGAACAAGAATCCAACCGTTAGGAATAATGGTAGTGGTTATTTTATAATTGAAAGTTACTTACACAGGTTGGAGAGGTTCAACGCTTGTCATACATGCTTCAACACTCGTTGCTTTCCAATTCTTTAACCTCAATGCCCGTTGGGTTCTTCGTAACACCCGTTGGGCTAGTTGTTATGAGTTAATGGGCTAGCTTCTTCTTTGTCTTTTCTACTTGTCTAGATTTCTTATCTTCAATAGCCATTGGAATTTCTCAATGCCCATCAACTTTGATCTCAATGGTAATTAGAGTATAGACAATGCCTGTTATTTATTTCTAGGATGCATAAACTTAATGCTCTATTTTCCAATATCTACAGAATTACTTTAATAGCTATTAGAGGGTCATAATTGTTATTGGCAACTTCTTAAACGCATGTTAAGATTTGAATGTCCCTCATTAAGTGGTCCAAAATTTATAGCTTAAACTAGAACACTTTTTTTTTTAACACCTATTAGGGAACTTTCAATGTTCATTGGAATTGTTTAACATTTGTTGAGATATTGAGTGTGCCATGTTAAAGGGTTCAAAAGCTTTAAATCAATCTAGAGTGCATTTCTAATGCCTTGTTAGGGTTTTCAATCTAACGAGTTTTTTTATATATATGGTTGTAAGAAAAATTGAGCTTATTAGATGCTCCTACTATGGCTGCAAGGTGTTATTTCCTACAACACCATTCAAAACTGAAGTCTGTCAAGGCTTGCTGCCATTAGGGCAGAGTGAACTTAATGGTTGTCTAGCATTATCGACTTTGATATCCATTAGACCTGTCCTTAGTAGAGGATGATTAGAGTTACCTTGAGGTCTTATGGATAGTATGTGATTATTCCTACTTTATCATCTAATACCTTTTATGCTTTGTCTTAAATTTATCATTAATTTGGGGCTACTTAAGACATAATAAGCTTCCTTCCTACTTTTAGCGAAGGCCCTTGACTCAATGCTTCCTAGATAAAGTCAAAGTCACCTAGATTGATCGCTACATCTATCATATCTTCCTCATAAGGCTTCTACCTTTTATGATGCTAATTTCAAGGCTTGGTTGCATCGCAGTTAAAAACTTAAGGTTTTATCCACAACAACAATGAGTATATGGAAAAAACCTCTTATACTTCAGTTAGCTTAAAGAAACATTTGACAAAGACTATTTCTATTATACAAATGTGATTTTCCTTTTTTGATATTATGTTTAACATGAATAATTATAATTTGCATATCATACATTAATTAAATGCATGATCACTAATTTTAATAATAACACATTAGATCATTCAATTGCTTGTTCAATGCCTTAAACTTGTCAGTTCCATGTTCTTCATCCATGCCCCTTTTTGCTATTGTCCCCTATCTTGTCACTCTGTGGTAGTCTTCCCTAATGATTATTCACACTTTCTTGACTTTTGCTTTTATTTGTTTATATTACTTTTGTCTTAATTTTTACCTAAGTTTCCCTTTTGGGTTTTTAGCTTAACAGAGTTTCTTTTTTCTTTTTTTATTGTGTCCTCATTTTTGCCTAAGTTGCCCTCTTGGGTTTTTGAGTTAGTATGCTTATTTTACTTTTCTTATATGGTCATACGAAGTACTTATTTAGCCTATCCGGGTTTACCAACTGAGAGAATTCATTCTCATCCATGTCTAACAACTTTATAGAATCACTTGAATAAATCTACTTGACCATATCGGAACCTTTTCGATTCAACTTGAATTTTCTTTGAGCATCTTAAATTTATGGTCAAATTTCTTTTAACACTAACTCACCAACCCTTATAAGCCTTGCCTTGACTCTTTTATTGAAAGTGTGTGCCATCTTATCTTGGTACAATTAGATGTAGTAGAGTGCCTTCAACCTTTTTCAACCAATAAAGCAAGCTATTTAAAATTAACTTCTTACCCATTAAAATTCAGGGATTTTTTTGTTTTAATCAATGCCCATAAAGACTTTATCTCCATTTCAATTAGTAATACTACATCCATCCCACACAAGAAGGAGTATAGTGTCATCCTCATTAGCATTCTAGAAGTATAGTGTCATCCTCATTGGCATTCTAACTATAGTTTGATACCTCTATAATGTGAAAGGGAACTCCTATAACCATTCCTTGTAAGTCTCCACCATCTTTGTAATGATGTTTTTAATGTTTTTATTAGTCATTCTGACTACTCCGTTAGTTTATGGTAATAAGGCGACAACTTATGGTGGGTGACCCCATACTTTCTTAAGATTACCTTAACCTCAGCTTGAAAGTGAACATCATTATCCTAACGATATGGTGTGGCATACCATAGCAATAAATAAGATTCTTTTCTACAAATCGAGCCATATACTTTTCCCCTAACTTACTAAAAGACTTAGCTTCTACCCATTTTGAAAAGTAATCCACCACCACTACAATGTACTTATGCCCCTTTGCAAAAGCCGACATGATTTCCCCAATCACATCAATACCCCAAGTTATGCATGGCTGTGACAAAGTCAAGTTCTATAACTCCATCGAGGGTAAATGTTTAAGGTTGCCATGAACCTGACATTTGTGATAATTTTTGGGTAGTTCAAGTGCAATCCTTGTCCATGTTGGTCCAGTAATAATCCATCCTTAAAATCTTTCTAGTCAAGGTTTTCCTATTCATTTGCGGACCATAAATCCCTATATGTACCTCCTTCATAACCTTCCTCACTTCCTCTTCTATTAGACATCTCAAGTGAACTTCATCCAACATTTGCTTGCATAATATGCCATCATAAACCATGAACTATGGTGTTAGCCTTTGAATTACATCTCTATCTCCCCTTCAGCCCCCTTAGGGTACTCTTCACTTGTTATAATACTAAGGATAATCATCTACAGACATTGCATCACTTTGTTGTCAATGTAGAATGCCATTGTGGACCTAAGTATGGTTAATGACTTCATTGGCATCTTCTTTGGGCCATCCCACATAAAGACCAAAGTGACTAAAGCATCAACCATTTTATTTTCTTCCTTAGAAATATGGTGAAATATGATCTTCTAGAAATTCTGAGTTAATTTAATCAAGTGCTCTAAGTATGGACAAAAGCATTTTTCCCTTAAGTCTCACTTGTTAGTTACCTGAGAAATGACTAACAATGAGTCCCCAAACACCTCGGTCATCTTTACTTTCATTTGCATCAAGGATTCCAACCCAAATGCATAAGCCTCATACTTGGTCATATTATTCGTTACCTTGAAATCTAATTTCTTAACCATGCGAAATATTTCTCTTTCTAGTGACACTAAAATTACTCCTATACCAGCCCCTTTCTTGTTCATTACTCAATCAGAATACATTCTCAAACCTTGAGGCTCAATTTCTCGTAGCCCTTCGTTTAGGAATAAGGGGAGCTTAGATTCTCCAATCACAAGTGATTGTTGAGCCAAATATCTGTAACTACTTAACCCTTAATCGCCTTTTTGGTTATGTACCTGATGTCAAACTCTATCAAAACTATTAGCCATTATTGAGCTTTGAAACAACTTCAATAGAGTATGACTGGAAATAGTTCCTCAACTTCTTTGTTGCCTACACTAGTGCTAGAAATTTCTTCTCTCTCTGACTATACTTCTTCTCATAAAGGAGTAATTTCTTATTTTAATGCATAACATGCTCATTCCCTACCTCATCTTCTTGTGGTAGCATTGTGCCCATAGAACTCTCCTTTATTATCAGATATAAAATTAATGGCTTTCTTAGTTTTGGGGTTTTAATACTACTGGGTTGCTCATATACTTTTTTATCTTCTCAAAGGTTTTTTGACATTATTTGTTCCATTTTATTGATTGGTCTTTCGTTAGCAGTTTGAAGATTGGCTCACATATGAGAGTGAGTCTAGCTATAAACTTATTGATGTACTAGAAATGGCCTACAAAGCCCCTAACTTTCTTCTATGTCTTTAGTGCATGCATATCTTTAATGGCCTTTACCTTTTTCAGATCCACCTCAAAACCCCTTTTTCATTTTCTACATATCCCAATAATTTACTATATATGACCCCAAACATGCACTTCTTAGGATTTAGACTCAGATTATATTAGTCAACTCTCTTCAAGAACTTCTTTAAAGCTTCCAAGTGTCTTTCTTTTATCTCAAACTTTACCATCATGTATGCACTTCTACTTCTTTGTGGATCAAGTCATGGAATAAAGTGGTTACTATTTACTAGTATGTTGCTCTTGTATTCTTCAAACCAAATGGCATTACTTTGTAACAATATGTCCCCTACTCCATGATGAAAGCTTTCTTTTCCTTATCTTTAATTGTCATGAGAATCTAATTATAACTCAAGAATCCATCCATAAAGGAGTATACAACACATGTTACAGTATTGTCCATAACACATCAATGTAGGGCAAAGGGAAATCATCTTTGGGGCAAGCTTTGTTCAAGTATCTATAATCCACACACATCTTCACTTTCCTATCCTTTTCTAGTACTGGCACTATATTGGCCAGCCACTCAGGTAGTCAACTATCTCTAAGAATTTAGCATTTAACTATATTGGCCAGTGACTCAGGGTAGTCAACTATCTATAAGAATTTAGCACTCAATTGCTTTACCACCTCTTCCTTCACCAAGTGGGCCTATTCTGGTCTCAACTTCATGAGCTTTTGTTTCACTAGCCTCATATGCAGATAAGTAAGAATCATATGTCCAACTATGCATCAATCAACCCCCGACATATTCTCATATGTCTAAGCAAAGACCCTTAAATATTTCTTGAGCAATTGTTCAAACTTTATTCATTCTTTAGGGGAACATCACTAATAATAAGCAATATTTTTTGATTTTCCCATGTACCAAGATTAAATGTAGTGGCATACACAAAATTAATATGGAATATGCTCATGAAATGATGCACGTTATGCATACTACCATTAAGAAACACATTGCATAAAAAAGCATACTCGTCATTCTTTGGCTTAAACTTTAAAATAAATGCATCATCATCCTCCAAGAGGCTATAGATAAGAAAATCATAGGCATTAAGAAAAGTGGATTCTTCTAGTGGATTAACAGGAATCCCTTTAACAATGCTCTTTTCTTTTTCTTCAATCTCTTTTTCATTAGTTAACCCAAAAGTAGCATTCAGATCACTGACTTGTTCAGACCTTACATCACCCCTAATTTTCATGCCAGCCATGGCCTTCATCACTTCCTCAAAATCCTACTTCATTTTATCTTCTCCTAATTCAATCTTCATGAAGCTTTCCTAAAGTGCCACCCTATCTAACTTAGTATGTTTAACTTCAGATGTTTGACCCAGTGTTTCATCAACATCATCCACATCTTCAATGGAACTCCTTACCATATGCCAAGGTTATTCCCTTGTGCATCCCTTTAATGAATTTGCATAGCATAGTATACCCCCACTTCAGATCCATAAAGGCGTGTCTTGATTTACCATTATAGGGTGCTTATTCTTGAGATCTTTGTCCATTGAACAAATTGCTGGTCTAATAAATATTGCTCATATTTCTCATTAAATATCTTCTATTTATCATTCCATGGCTAAATAGTTTGTGGGCCATATAGAACTGCATACTATCTCTTGTCTTAATCTTCATATACTTATTTTCCTTTCCTCCTTTTCTTTTTCTTCACATTTTCCTCATTGAATGAGTCCTGGGAATTCAAATAACCTGCTTCCCTAACCTGCATCTGAAAGCATACTTTCTCGAGGTCATCCATAGAATCATCTTTTATTGGCGCTTGTGTACCAAGAAGGGGGGTTGAATTAGTGCAAAAGTTAATTTTTAAAAGGGAGTGTAATTGGTGTAAAGTTTAGAGAAAGAGTAAGAGAGGAAAGAACACAAGAGATTTATAATGGTTGGGGTATGAACCAACCCTACGTCCACCTATCAATTCTTTTAATTAGGTATGTCACTAACTCTTAATGGTGTTTTACACATTCACACCTAACTCACAACAATTTATTTTTCAACATTCACACATAACCATACAAATGTTTTTCCAAGGCTCATAATTAAACCAAAATAAGAGTTTTTCTAATTAGGCTCATTCTAAAACATAGACCCAATGGTGTTAAATGGCTCACACCTAACCTTTAACACTTAAATACAAAGAATTAAAGAGTTAAGAGTTAAGAAATAAAATTGTAAGAGTTTGGCCATGAATCAATGTTATTCTCTTGCATTCAAGGCCATTTAGTCAAGTATGTATAAGTTCCAACTACCAAATAGCTGTTACAAATAAGACTAGTTATAAATCTCCAAACTAGCATGGCAAATCCTACATTGAATGCTTATTAGAGGCAAGTCATGGTCGACATAAGTTTGTCATGATCGTAAACTACATTTCACTTTGGATTTAACCTTTTCTCAGTCACGATCTTCAAATGTGTCTAATGGCTAGTTACATGGCAGTCCATCGTTGGTTCATTATGAAACTAGTCATTACTACCCTTTGATGGATTTCATATGTTATTGTTAAGATCCCATAGTCACAGCCACCACTTGAAGTAGCACTAAGAAAGTGGATGTTATGCCCTCATCGTGAATCGGTCTAGAGATTTGAGTATAGCATTGAAACTGGTCATGATCACTAACATATTTTTACTCTCACAATTTTTAAATCTTCAAATGGCTCCTTGACATATGGCTTAGCTTGATTGGTCATTTATTAGCCATTGAAGTTCTTTCAAAGTCATTTGAATGTACCGATGGCAACCTTTACCATGATTGGCATCGACTTCATCTGTCGATTTTAATCCTTTGCCTTTCTTTAGTAGTTATCGCGACCTTTAAGTCTTGGTCATGCCTTTCGAGATAGATTCTGATACTTGGAGCATTTCACTTTTATTCAACTCCATTCGACATCTAATGAGATTCTAACTTAATATCTGTATAAATAACACTTAGATTTGACATTAGAACCTTTTTATCTATATTTTTAAGATCAAAATATAGCTTTGACTAACCTAGTCCCATAATCTTCCCTTTTTCGATTTTGATAGTCTATATTAGATTATGCAAAGTATAAACACATTAAATTGCATATCCTTGTAGTTTTTTAAGTGTTTGGAAGTTAATGATTGAAATTCCTTTATGTTGATACTATAAACACTTTAACAAATATTAACATATTATAAATTATTCCCTTTCAACTATACTCCCCCTTTGAATGATAAATTGTTCAACTAAATAACTTAGAGTTTTAAGTATTTTTCTCACACCTTTTGCATAACAATATTCTCTTCCCCTCTGTCCAAATCAAAAAGAAAGGGAAAAGAAGTAGGAGGGGAATAAGAAAGGGATATCATTCATCACATTTCAAGGCATAAATAAAACAATTGTGAGTAAAAAATAAACATTGATTTCATTAAGATAAAGACATTATATTGATGATCATTATTAGACTAGGTTGCTCAAAGTTATGTCAAGACTCTCTTTTGATATTGACAATATAGATTAAAGGCTTTAATATCAATTCCAAGTGTTGAACTTATAGATATTTAGCTAAGATCACTTTGGAAGTTAATGGAAGCCTTAATCTCAAAAATTGAAATTTGTACTCTAATTCATGGTCATGAAGCATAAGCTTGCGACTGCCATCCTCCAAAAGAGTTGAAATAGTCTTATACAGATGATTTTGCAGTACATGTCACGTCTATAGTCACAACCGCGACTTTTGCATTCACTTGGAGGGAACATATTCTTCAACTAGATCATGCCATGTGTCCCAAAGAACTGCTAGAAGATTAAATTTTATAGTATCAAAAGAATTATAGCAACTATGAATTTGGTAAAAAAAACTTCTCCATTTAAGCAGACGATCACGTAGTGAGCATCATGTCCAAAGAGGAAAAATAGAGACCATGACTTTCATTATTGCTCAAGAAACGTAACGGCTATTGTTATTGAAGAACTAATGGTTTTATGCCACTTGGACTAACTATTAGATACAAACAAGGTTATGTGAATCTCATTACTACGAATAAAGGTCTCGATGATAAATTTCATCTGACAAGCAATAAATATAGGATCTACTTAGCATACTTTGTAGATTTGAAAATAGTTTTGTTTATAATGTCTCTTTCATGGTTGTATCCTATAAATACACTACCAAATGAACTTGAATGCAAGAGAATAACTATTAATTATGCCAAAACTCTTATAAAGTTAATTCTCATAACTTTATTTCTTTGTACATAGTTTGGTGTGAGCTTTAAATACATTAGATTTGGATTTAAAAGTGAGCCTTCATATGGAAAACTCTTGTTTAGGTTTTAAAGTGAACTTTAAAAAACTTTTGTATAGATTTGAGTGTTAGCCTTGATAAAACACGTCTACAAGATTTTAGTGTTAGCCTTGATAAAATATTTATGCAAGGTTTGAGTGTGAACCTTAGGAAAACACTTGTAATATTTGATGTGAGCCTAAACATTAAGTTGAATGTGAGCTTGTAAAACACTAGTGATTTAGTGAAACACACAATTGGTGAATTGAGGAATGGATTGAGGGTTGGTTAATACCTGAACCACTATAAATCTCTTGTCTTTATTCTTCTTTTACTCTTTCTTTAATCTTTTAATTGTGTGTGCTTCCTCCAAAATTCAAATTTTCCATCAATTAAAC
The DNA here is from genome assembly GCA_949677035.1 of Omphalea diandra. Lineage (NCBI taxonomy): Eukaryota > Viridiplantae > Streptophyta > Magnoliopsida > Malpighiales > Euphorbiaceae > Omphalea > Omphalea diandra. Next base: position 59,582 of record CATIWR010556496.1, on the reverse strand, counting down.
CCTCCTTCTTAGAGCACATGGTCCAACAATTGGTATCAGAGCTAAGCCTCAATTAAAGCCTTAATTATGAGAGAAAAGATTAATGACATAAGAAGGAATCCACTCTTACCTTAATCCCCATTTTAATGGCAATGATTATGCTATTTGGAAGCATAAAATGAAGATCTATCTTGATAGTGATCTCATCAACGTATGGGATTATGTACTTGAAAAGTGAAAGCCTCTAACAAAGATGGTTGAAGGAGTAGAGGTGGCAATTACAAAAGAAGAATGGAGTGAAGCACATAGGAAGGCAAATGGGAAGAATAAAAAGGCAATGGCTATTCTCTTAAGCTTTAAGTCAAGAGAAGAAATTGGGAGAGTCAAAAATTACCAAACTACACATGTCATATGGAAAACACTAGAAAACTATATTGAGGGCACAATTCTAGTGAAATCAAGAAGGTTGGAGATGTATGTGATAGAATGGAAAATTTTCATGATGAAAGACCATGAAAGCATCACTAACATGATGAATAGACTCATCTCTATTAAACATAAAGAAGTTTGAAAGAATTTTTTACCAATTATGAGGTAAATACTAAAATCGTTAAATCTCTTTCATTGGATAAATTTGATGCAAAAGTATGTAGCATTCAAAAGTCCAATCCAGAGATTGGGAAGGTACTAACCAATGCTTTCATTAGTAAGCTTCTCACCCATGAGATGGCTCTCAAAAAGGATGAAGAGATAAAGAAGCTAAAAGGACAATGAGACAAAGAGAAAAGGAAAGCTCTTGCCTTCAAAGCTCAAAAAAATGATTTAAGCTCAAGTGACTCAAAGAAAAGTGACACAGAAGATGAATAGCTTGCCAAGATATCAAGCAGGACCAAGGAGTTGATGAAAAAGAGAAAAGAAAGAAGAATCAAAAGAAAGTCATCTTCCTATTACCACAAGGAAAAAAAAAGAAAAGCTTCAAGGCTACTTGGGATGATGATTTAAGTGATGAAGAAGAAGAAGATAAAGAAGTTACAAACTTTTGCTTCATGGCTTAAGAGGACACCTCCAATGAGGTAAATACTTCTCCATACTCTTGTGATGACTATGATACATTTGATTATGTGAATGATGAGTTTCTTGAAGCTTTTAAATTTAAAATGTGAGAAATATAAATAAAAAATAAAAAAAAGTGTTCAAAACTTGAGGATGAATTTAAATGCTTAAATGATAAGTGACTTGAGGATTTCTAATGAAGAACTTAAAAAATCCTTAGAAAATCTTTGTAAATCTTTATCCTCTCTTGATTTTTTAAGAAAATAAAATGATCTTTAAAAGGTGAAGTCATTGAACTTAGACATTCCATATCTAAATTCCACAAAGGGAAAGAGACTTTGGATACACTTATTATGTCTCAAAGACATCCCTTAGTGAGACATGGTTTACGCTTTAATGGAGCCTTTTCATCTATATCCTCTCCTACTACATTCATTAAAGCATCAACACCTTAAACTTCTAGTATAAAGGTGATTAGGAAGAAAAGAGCTCCTAGCACTAAACCACCTAAGCCAAATAGCAAAAGGAAGGCTCCTTAAAGCTCGAGAGCTAAGCCTCAAAGAGAAAATCATGCATACATTTATACTAAGTGGTATGCTTAAAGACACACATAATACTTCTCCTCTACTCCTTCTCACTCATACTCTTGCATACATTCACAAAACCAAAGCATGAGAAAGTCTTCTCTAACAATAAGGTTGTTCATAAGAGAAAGACTTACAAGTCTAAACTCCAATGCCATTATTGCATGAGATATGGTTACATCAATGTCTTTTGCCACATTAGGAAAGCACACCTCAAATTGGAGGACCCTTCTAAGACTAACCCATAAGGACCCAAGTATGCTTGGGTATCAAAGCAAGGTGTTTAATATTGTAGGATGGGGACTCCTCTAAATTCTCATCATGGAAATTTTAAAGGTGAATGGACATTGCTAATGAAGAAGGGATAAAGTTTTAAATGGTTATTTGATATCAAGCTATTGATACTAAACTTGTAATGTATCCTTTATCCCTTATGTTTTTAACTTGATATATTTATGCATATGTTTAGGGGGAGTTTTATGCATTTTGTTGCTTGATATATCTATGTGTTGACATATTTGATTCGATGTGATTGATTGTGTGATGAGTTGAATCAATTCATTTTGGCATTTGAGGTTTTCTACATTTCAAATGTGTAAATCAATCATCAAAATATCATAAACTCTATATTAGGGTCATATAAGAAAATTCTTAAATTATTAGCCCTAGTTTGTGTGATCAAACATCTTTAAATGTTTGAATTATTTTACATTTATGTTTTTATGAAATTTCCATGTGGTTTATGTTCCATCTACTTATCTTTTTATGTGACAGATTGTAATCAATTATGCAAATTACTTGTGTTTTATATTATGATTTAAGTTTGTATAAATGACAAGTTTGTGGACATTCCCTCTCATATTCTCCATTATTTCTCTTATTCCTTCCTTTTTCCTCTTTTTTTGATCTTGACAAAGAGGAAGAGATAATTGACTAAATATATAAAGGGGCAACATAAAAAAAGGGAAGATAAAATTGAACTATATTTGTAATAGGCTAAGATAATTATCACATTAGCAAAACTACCGGGGAGTATGGATTGAGGGGGAGCAATTTCGTACTTATAATTTGAATCACTTCATAATCATTCACTTTGGAGCATGTATAATTGATTTTTTTTATCCTTTGCATATTCAATATAGGTTGTCAAAATCAAAATGGGGAGATTATTAATCTTGACAATATAGATTAAAAGGTTCTAATATCAATTTCAAGTATTGATCTTCCAGATATTTAACTAGAATAACTTTGGAAGTTGAATGGAAGCCTTAATCTCAAACATTGAAATTTGCACTTCAATTCACATTCATGAAGTAGAAGCTCACGACTGTTATCCTCTAAAAGAGTTGAAAGAATCTTATACAAATGATTTTACAGTGTATGTCGTGTCTATGGTCGCGACCATGACTTTTACATTCACTTGGAGGAAACTAAATCTTCAACCATATTATGTTAGGTGTCTCACAGAACTGTTGGAAGATCAAATTTTATAGTAGCAAAAGAATTATAGCGACCATAAATTTAGTGAAGCAACTTCTCCATTTAAGTAAATGATTTTGCAGTGAGCATCACGTCCAAAGAGGAAAAATAGAGATTGCGATTTTCACTATTGCTTAAGAAATGCAACAGTTATTTTTATTAAATATCTAATGGTTTTTTGCTGCATGGACTAGCCGTTAGATACGAACAGGGTTATGTGAATCTCACGACTGCTAATAAGGCTCTCAACCATAAATTTCATCTTATAAGTAATAAATGCAGGATCTGCCTAGCATACTTTGGAAATTTGGAAATAGTTTTATTTGTAATATCTCTTTGATGGTTGTAGCCTATAAATACACCACCAAATTGACTTGAATGCGAGAGAATAACCATTGATTATGCCAAAACTCTTGTAAAGTTAATTCTCATAACTTTATTTCTTTATACATAGTTTGGTGTGAACTTTAAATACCTTAGGCTTGGGTTTAAAAGTAAGCCTCTGTATAAAAAACTCTTAATTGGGTTTTAAAATGAGCTTTAGAAAACTCTTGTGCAGGTTTGAGTGTTAGCCTTGATAAAACACTTGTGTAATATTTGAGTGTTAACCTTGATAAAACACTTATTTAAAGTTTGAGTGTGAGCCTTGGGAAAACACTTGTAAGGTTTGGTGTAAGCCTAAACACTAAGTTAAGTGTAAGCTTATAAAATATTAGTGATTTAGTGAAACACTGAATTGGTGAATTGGATAGTGGATGTAGGTTGGTTAATAACCGTACCACTATAAATCTCTTATCTTTATTCTTTTTTTACTCTTTCTCTAATCTTTTAGTTATGTGTGCTTCCTTTAAAATTCAAATTTTCCACCAATTCAACCTTCCCCCTTCTTGTAGCACAAAAACCAATAATCATAAAGGAAAAGAAATTAAACATATGGTAGAAATGTATGATCACATTATAAAGGCCCTAAAAAACTTGAAAGACAAAAAAGAAAACACAAAGATAGATGAATGTGAAGATGAAAAATAGAAAGACAAAAAGAAAACTAGAAAGTAGGAAAGATTTCATCATTTTTATCATTTGCATCTTCATCGTCCTCACGATCACCAATTACTTATTCAAGACCTTGATGAGTGGTGGCTTGAGTTAGTGTTTCTTTTTCTTTTTCTTTTTCTTCTTTGTTTCTTTTTCTTTTTCTTTTTCTTCTTCTTCTTTTTCTTTTTCTTCTTCTTCTTTTTCTTCTTTTTCTTCTTTCTCATCCTTAGAGAATTCAAAATCTACGTGGTGGTATGGATTAGGAAGTCTAAGTTTCTCTTGAATCTTAACTATGTCACCATGAAGGTCATGAAGAAAGTGGATTCTCTTAAGAACTTTCTTAAGAAGTTTAGAGATGTTGGCTAAGCAAAAAAGCTTAGAAAAGGACGATGGAGGAGGGTCCTTTGGTTGTACCTTTGTTTTGATTGGTTCCTCAAGTGGTTGGCTCTCTTCAATGGTGAGTCTTTTTCTCTTTTGGGCTTGAGAGGCTTGTTGAAGTGTAACTCCTTATTCTCCTAGAAAATATTCATATGTGTTTGCTTTTATTCATGTATAATTGATTGTGTAGTTTAGGTCAATGAAATTGGCGCTAGAAAGATAGGTTAAGGTGAGTAAAGATTCATTTTTAAAGGTTAATGCCCCTACCATTCTATAGATGGCAGTGACATAAGAACGGAGGAAAAATTGGCTTCTTTTTAATGTACTCATATGAGCCAATTAGTTCACAAAGTAATGTCTAATTATGATGGGCTTTTTTGTAACAAGGCAATAAAGAAATATAAGGTCCTTTTATCAGACCTTTTTATTTCCATCACCTGTTGCATTGATGGAAAAAGTTATAATACAATGAAAAAGCCAATAAGAGAGGGATTTGATATTTTTGGCAAGTGACTTTTTATGGTCATGCAATTTTCAATGGAGATAATTTTCCAAAATTTAGAAAGATCAAGATCAAAAGAGGAAATAAGATTAAGGGTATTGAGTTTCCATGTTGAAAGTTAAAAAGATAGCAAATTTGCTTATAGGTGATGGCGTATGATTGGCTAAAGCTATAAAAGAGCAAACCATACATACCTACTTTAGAGTCCATTACCTTACTAATTTTTATTATGCACATGAGTTCCCTCATAATTTCCTCATAACTGAGTTCATCTCAAAAGATGAATTTGTTCCATCTAAGATTGGAGAGGAAGACCTTGATCTCTACTTCTAGTTTAAAAGTTTGAAAAAGAAAGGTGGAAGGAATTTTGTTAGGTTGGATGACTTTTTTCTTATTAGTCTTATACCTAGCCTTCTTTCCTTAGTGACTCCTTTCATGAGGTGAAGTGGAAGCGCTCTCCTTTATGGAGGTGAAGAGGTTTATGCAATGCCCTTCCCTTTTTCACTCCTTATGGATTTCCTTGGTCCTATAGAGAAGATGAGTAGAGAAGGGCTGAGGATGAGAGAAACTTAAGAGAAAGATAAATGTTAATGAATAGGGATCTAAAAATTGAATGGAAATGTGTTAGAGGTTAGGCAGAAAAAGGGTTAAAATAATTAGAAAATGACTAAAAATGCATTAAATGCATTCTTATACCATTTGAATGATGAAGAGTCATTATCCAGTAGTTATAAGTAAATCATGACTGGTATTTAAGAATTGTTATCGTGACATACAAAAATTGTGAGTAACGGTCAAAAAAATCCTTAAAAAGGTGAAAAGATAATGGTTTAAATTTTGAAAAATATGAAATTTGACAAGGACGATCTATAATCACGAGTGTGAATTACCAAAGAGATTGAGAAATAAAGTGACCTATAAATAGAGATTGTGAAAAGAAATATCAATTGTGATTTATGAGTCACTTATGAAAATGAGTTTAAAAGAGAAATTTCCAACTACTGGCCCAAATTAAAGTGATTAGTTTGATATTTTGATAATTAATTCATGCAATAGGACATAAATAGCTCAATTGCAAGTTGAATTAACTCATCTAAACATAATAACATAATAAATCAACCATATTAACTACAAACATATGAAACACAATCAATTAACAATATATCCATGCGATTAGATCTATTTTTACCGAAAAGACCTTCCATCAAGCATCCTTAGTTCCCTCTTTATAAAGTTCATCCTTTCTTCATTAAGGGCTTTATTGAAAATGTCCATAAGTTGGTTATTGGTGTCAATGAATTCTAACACCACATTACCATTTTGCACATGATCTCTAAAAAAATGATCTCTATGCCAATGTGTTTACTCCTTTAATGTTGGATGAGATTTTTAGAATGACCGATAGCATATTATGTTATCACATTTGATCAGAATGTGATCAATATCTTTGCCAAAATCCTTAAGTTGTTATTTCATCTAAAAAAACTTAAGTGCAATAATAACCTGATGGATAATGCAATTGAAACTTGTTTTTTGTTAAGCCAAGGCACTAAGCAATCACCAATAAATTAACAAGTCCTAAACATGCTCTTTCTATATATTAAGTTATCGGCATAATTTGCATCCAAATATCCAAAAAGACTAAAAGATGAGTTCTTAGGATACCATTATCCTAAATGCATTATGTCATGCAAATATTTTAAAATTCTCTTAACTACATGCAAATGAGATTCTTTAGGACATGATTGAAATCTAGTACACAAATAAACACTAAACATTATATTGGGTCAAGATGTGGTAAGATAGAGGAGAGAGTCAATCATACTTTTATATTTATTTTCATCAATTAGCTTATCTAATTCATCCTTGTTAAGTTTAATTGATGCACTCATTGGTGTTATAGCTACTTGTATCCATCCATACCAAACCTTTTTAGTAGTTCATTTGTGTAATTAGCTTGAATAATGAAGATGCCCTCTTTGCATTGCTTGATTTGTAGAGTAAGAACTTAAGCTCACCCATCATGCTCATCTCAAATTCCCTAATCATACATGTAAAATCTTCACATAGAGATTCATTAGTAGCATCAAATATAATATCATCAACATAAATTTGAATAATAAGAGTGTCTTTGTCATTCCTTTTCACAAACAAAGTTGTGTCAACCTTGCCCTTTTCAAAATCATTTTTCAAAAGAAATGAACCAAGTCTTTCATACTAAGCTCTATGAGCTTGTTTCAAACTATAGAAGGCTTTAGTTAATTTAAAAACATAGTTTGGAAAATTATGAGATTCAAAATCAAGAGGTTACTCTACATAGACTTCCTCCTCTATGAAACCATTTTACAAAGCACTTTTCACTTCCACTTAAAAAAAGCTGGAAATTCATATGACATGCAAATGCTAAAGGAATCCTCATAGCCTTTAATCTTGAAACGGAGGAAAAAGTTTTATGATAATCAATGCATTCCTCTTGGTTATAAACTTTTACAACCAATCTAGCTTTGTTTCTTGTCATTACTCATCAACTTGTTCCTAAACATCCACTAACATCCTACAACTGGGTGTTCTTTAGGCCTAAGGATAAGTTCCTAAACTTTGTTTCTCTCAAATTAGTTTAGTTTATCTTACATAGCAATCACCTAACTCTGATCATCAAGTGCCTCATCAATTGATTTTGGCTTAAATTGAGAAACAAAACTAATATTATTATCTAATACATTCAATTGAGCTTTTGTACTTACTCCTTTGGATGTCTCACCTATGATTATCTCCTTTAGGTGATCCATGGAGTACTTCTAATCCTTGAAAAGTCCTTGAGCTTGGTCCTCGTTTTGTTAGGGTTGAACTTGTTCTAATTCTTAAGGTCGCTCTTGCTCATCAATTTCAATCACATTCTTCTTTAATGGAAGATTGAGTTCTAATCTCTTAAAGTCACCTATAAGATCATCAACTAGAAAATCTTTCCCAATATCAAGTTTTTTAGATTCTTCAAAAATAGCATCCATTAACTCTTCAATCACCATGGACTTCTTAACACCTTATAGGCTTTGCCAGTAGTGGAATGGCCTAAAAAGATGCCCTTATCAATTTCAGAAACACATTTTCCAAGGTTGTCCATGGTATTTAAAATTTAGCACTTGCACCTAAAAACTCTAGAGTATGAAAGCTTGAGCTTTCTTTCATTCCATAACTCATAGGAGGTTTTGTTTAAAATAGGTCTTTTAAAAACTCCATTTGTAATGTAATAAGAGATGTTGAAGACTTTGACCTAAAAGTAGTTTGGAAGAGAATACTCATTGAGCATAGTCCTAGCCATCATAACTAATGTTATATTCTTTCTATCTACAACACCATTTTGTTGTGGTGTTATATGAGGTAAAAAATTATGTGAAATCCCATTCTCTAAACAATAATTTTCAAAAATTTGATTTTTAAATGTTTTTCCATGGTTACTTCTGATAAAAGAAATTAAGTAACCCTTTTCATTTTGAACTCTTTTTGTAAAGCTTTTAAAAGCATCAAAAGTATCACTTTTATGAGCTCAAAAACTAACCCAAGTAAACCTTGAGTAATCATCAATAAGCACAAATGCATAATGTTTACCACCTAAACTAGCATTCTTAGTAGGTCTAACCAAGTCTATGTAAACGAGTTGAAGTGGTCTACATGTACATACATTATTCTTAGCCTTGTAAGATGCTTGGTGTTACTTTCCCATTTAATAAGGTCCATAAGTCTTATCTTTGATGAACTTGAGCTTTAAAACAACCTCCACTAGTTCTCCTTTAGAGAGATGTTAGAAAAGCTCCATATTTCCATGTTAAGTCTTCTATACAAAAGATAAGATTCATTGCTAATAAATATAAGACACTTAAAAGATTGATTATCCAAATTGTCTAAGCTAATTAGGTAGGTGTTTCCTTTCCTTCACCCTAAAAGACTACCTTCTTGGCTGCCAGGGTAGCAACTTGGCATTCTCTAGAGTCAAAGTTCACTTTGTTACCTTTATCACATATTGAATTATAATTAATGAATTATGTTTTGAACCATCAATTAAGAGAACATTCTCAATAAGAGGGAAACATTTCTTACCAATTACACCAATGCTAATTACCTTACCCTTGGCATTATTTCCAAATGTCACATTACCACCATCTTTTTCTTTAATGGATGTGAATAGCTTCTTTTTTCTAGTCATATGCTTTAAGCATTCACTATCCACATGCCAATTATTATCCTCTTTGATGGCTTCCAAGCATTCCTATAAAATAAAAGTTCATCTTTATTTAGGTACCTAAGCATACTTAGGTTCTAAGGGTTAGGCTTAGAAGGGTCCTCCAGTTTAAGGTGTGCCTTCCTAATATGACAAAACACATTAATATGCCCAAATTGCATGCAATAATGACATTAGAACTTAGACTTGTGAGTCTTTCTCCTATAAAAAGCTTTTGTATGATAAAAGGTTTTATCATACTTTAGCCATTTGAGTGCAAACAAAGGCAAGAATGGTGAGGATTAAACGGTGTGTTTTTGTGTGCATGCCTCTTAGTATAATGAAAGCATGATTCACTTTTTAAGGCTTAGCCTTTGAGCCTTGAGGTACCTATCCCTTGCCTTTAAGCTTAGGGGGCTTAGTGCTAGGAGCTCTTTTATTGCTAATCACCTTTATACTAGAGGTTTGATGTGTAGATGCTCTAATGAAGGTGGGAGGAGAGAGTGTAGATGAAGTAGCTCTATTAAAACCAAGACCATGTCTCATAAGGGGTGGTCTTTGAGACACAATGAGCGTATCCAATGCTTTCTTCCTTTTGTGAATTTTCATATGGAATTTCTTAATTGAATAACTTCACTTTTCAAAGAATCTTTTTCTTTCTAAAAGAATCAAGAGATGATGAATTTTGGGAAAATTTTTTAAAGCTTTTTTGAGTTCTTCATTTAAGGTTCTCAGGCTACAAACAAGATCATTTGAACTTTGAAATCATCCTATAGTTTGGAATATTTTTTCTCATAAACTTTCATCTTTGATTTATATTTGTCACATCTCAAAGAGAAGGCTTTAAGTAGCTCATTATCCTCATCCTTATATTATCAAAACCATCACATGATAAATATGAAGTATATACCTCATTAGAAGAGTCATCTTAAGCCATGAAGCAAAAGTTGATAACCTCTTCATCTTTATCTTCTTCGCTTAAATCATCATCCCATGTTGCTTTGAAGCTCTTCTTCTTATCATCCCACCTTTTTTTTTTTATTTAGCTTGGGAGACTCAGATTTTATGTGACCTTACTTCCCACATGTAAAATACTTCTTCTCCTTTAATTTGGATGACACTTTCTTGAGGTTCCTTCTTTCCTTTCTTCTCTTTATGAGCTCATTAGACCTCCTAGAAAGCATGGCAAGTTCCTCTTCCACCTTGTCACTTTCATCACCTCCAATAGAGCTTTCTTCCACCTCTTTGTCTTTATTAGAGAATTCAACAACAAGTTTCTTCTTTTCTTATTTTTCTCCTTGAGTTTTCATCCTCTTCCTTTCTTCATCCTTCTTGATCACCCTCTCATGGGTGAGAAGTTTCCTAATGATAATGTTGGTTGGTATCTTTCTAATCTCTTGATTGGATTCTTGTATACTACACACCTTTGCCCCCAACATTTCTAAGGAAAGCATTTTAAGTATTTTGGCATTTACCTCATGATTGGTGAATGTTCTTTCATACTTCTTCATGTTGTTCATAATGGCAAAGAGTCCATTAGTCATTTCAGTGATAGTTTCATTTTCCTTCATCATGAAAAGCTCTCATTCAATCATATACGTCTCCAATCTACTTGACTTCACCAATGTTGCGCCCTTATGGTAGTTCTCTAAAGCTTTCCATATTACATGAGTGGTGTGGCAATGTTGAAAACTTCTACAATCTTTTCTTGAATGGAACTAAGGATGATTGTCGTGGCTCTTTTATTCTTACCATTGGCCTTCCTATGTGCTTCCACCTATTCTTCTCTTAAAAGTAACTCTTCATTACCATTTATTACTCTAATGGGAGACTTCCACTCCTTTGCAATAGTGTCCCTAAGATCCATTATATCACTATCAAGTTAGATTTCCATTATATACTCCTAATGAGTATAGGCAGATCCATCAAAGAAAGGTTTAAGATGAGGGTGGATTCCTTCTTATGCCATTAAGGCAAGATTTAATACTAGGCTCTAATACCATTTTTTAGCCCTTATGCACCAAAAAGGGATGGTTGAATTAGTGGAATGTCTAAATTTTTGGAGGGAGTGTAACTGGTGTAAAGTTTAAAGAAAGTGCAATAGAGGAAAGAACATAAGAGATTTATAATGGTTAAGGTTTTAACCAACCTATGTTCACTCCCTTATTCTTCCAATTAGGTATTTCACTAACTCTCAATGGTGTTTTGCAAACTCAAACTAACTTATAATAATGTGTTTTTTAAGGCTCACACACAACTTTTATAACACATTTAAACCTAAATAAGAGTTTTTCTTATTAGGCTCACTATAAAACACAAACCTAATGGTAATTGATGGCTTATACCTAACCCTTACAACTCAAGTACAAAGAATTAAAGAGTTAGGAGTTGAGAAATTCAATTGTAAGAGTTTTGCCACAAATTAATATTATTCTCTTGCATTATAGGCCATTTAGAGGAGTATTTATAAGTTTTAACCATAAAATATCCATTACAAACAAGATTAGCTCTGAATCTCCAAAGTAGCATGACAAATCCTGCATTTAATGCTTTTCAAAGGAAAGTTATAGTCGTGAACTGCATTTCGCTCTAGATTTAGCCTGTTATAAATTGTGATCTTCAAATCTATCTAATGGCTAGTTACATGTGGTAGTCTATCATTAGTTTATTAAGAAACTAGTCGTTGCTACCTTGTAATGGATTTCATATGTCACAGTCGAGATCCTATAGTCGCAGTTACCACTTGAAATAGAGCTGAAAAAGTGGATACTACACCCTCATTGGAATTGGTTTGGAGATTTGAGCATTGCTTTGAAACTAGGTCATAATTGCTACCATATTTTTGCTATTATGATTTTTTAATTTTCAAACGGTTCCTTAACATATGACTTGGCTTGATTAGGCATTTGGTTGGCCATTGGAGTTCTTTCAAAGTCATGTGAATGAAGTAAATCATGACCTCTACTGTGACTAGCACTACAAATACCTTTGTCCATTTTAATCCTTTGTTTTTCTTGAGTAATGGTAGTGACCTTTAAGTCTTAATAGTAACTTTAAAGATAAATTTAAATACTTGGAGCATTTCACTTCTATTCAACTCCATTCAACTTGCAATAAGATTCTAACTTAATATTTGCATAAATAACACTTAAAATTGATGTTGGAACCTTTCCATCTATATTGTCAATATTAAAAAGAGCTTTAACTTAGGTTTGACCAACCTAGTCTAACATTTTCTATTTGTTCTCATCTTTCTTGGTGGTCTCCTTTTCAACCTCTCTAATCATCTCTTATTCTTTCAAAAAGAAATCAGATAGAGGGTCATGTAGATCCCTTATCTCTAACTTCTCTTTTTTTTTTTTTTTATGATAATCCAATCCTCTTCTAGTAGTCTAAGTAAGAATTTTTTGGAACTATGATTAGAAGGAAATTCATATTCTTTATGATGCTCATCATTTTCGGATCAACCTATTTGTTTGTAACCTCAACTACTTAGAAATCTCTAAGATGTGGGACAACTATAATCAACATCAACATAATCTCCCTAACTTTTGTGCAGATTATCACTCTCTTACCCTTATAAGGAATCTTGATCTTCTGATGCATAGTAGATGGTACCTCTTCCAATGGGTGATATCATGACTTCCTAATAGTAGTGAAATGGCAATGGAAATATCTAACACTATAAATTCCACCATTGTCTCTATAATCTCGGTCTTCACCATGGTCTTGAACATGTTGGTTACTAGTCTTTTACTACTATCATAAGCTTGGATAATACTATCTGACACTTTTAAATCCATTTTCGGTACTCTAAACTTATGCAATAGCTTTAAATGGAAGATATTGTTCCCAAACCCATCATTGACCATTACAGACTTTGCCTTCCCTTCACCTCAACTCGAATGAACAAAGTAAGATTATGGTCACTTCCTTCAAGTGGAAGATCTTTATTAGAAAAAGTAATCTTCCCCTTGTTAGTACTTAAGGCAACAATGTCCTTCAGTGTAACTTTTTTAGAGATTATTAAACTCGATAGAGCATCAACCATCACCCTCTTATGTTCTTGAGAGGTGATGAGTAATTCTCACACACTGATTTAAGATGGCATCTTCTTCAATTGCCCTAAGACATTATTATCCTCTTCCTTCTCCTTCACCATGGGCCTATCCACCTCCTTCTCAACTCTAGGTTCTTTAGGGACCTCCCTATTTAGGTAATACATCCCACTCCTAGTTATATGGTTTACATGTTCCTTTTCCTTCTCTTAATTGCTTTTTTCTTATAGATTGATCATTTTCCCTCCCTCTATCTCCTCATCTGATCTTTCCCATGAATTAATAATGCAAATGACAACTGTAATCTTCATGGGGCTCACCTCCTCAAAGTTGGCCATCACAACCTTCTCCAGAATCCCAAAGATAACCATAAAGGTCCCTAGATTAGGGGTAAAATATTACGATGATTCAGGGACTAGATTCCCCCTTATGCTTGGTCTTATATAGTTTAGCAGCATAATGGTTTTATTGTTGATGAGATCCTAAATCTTGTGCCTCAATCTATAATAATCATTTGTGTTATGTCCAGTTCTATAATGGAAGGCATAGTAAGCATTTGCATCATACCCTCCTGGCAAAGGATTAGGAAGAGACCGCGATACCAATTTAGCACTACTTTCTTTTGTAATATCTCAAAGGCCTTGGATAAAGGCATTCCCAAATTAATGAACTGTTGTGGGGCCCTTACTACATTCATATAAGTTATCTTATTTCCCTCTTCATAGGCTTGAGATAGCACACTCTTCTTTTCGCCATATTGCCTCTTTAATTCATACTCCAATTCTTTATATTGTAAACTAGCTTCTTTAAGATCCTCCAAATTTTACACCAATATGCCCTTAATCCTAGTGCTTATACCACGTAAAGCTCCCCTAATACTCATTTGAACTTGATCTCTCTTAATTGGTCTAGTGGTCACCTCGGAGGCCATCTTCTTCCATCTTTTTAGGTTGTCATTGAAACCTTCTCCTAACTTTTGTTTCAATGATTTTAAAATCTTATAAAGTGACTTTTATATCTAAATTATAGTCATAGTGTTTTCAAAAGCCTCTATTAATTGTTTCCAACCTTCTATGATAGTCCTTGGATGATTGAAGTACTGAGTTTTTGTTGAGCCCTCCAATGATAACTCAAAAAGTTCCAACATAGTATCTATTAATACCTCAAATGCCTTCATGACCAATACATATGAACTAATGTAATTCTTTGCATTCTAAGTTCTTGTGAACTTTAGGAGCTCAGGCATTCAAAAATTGGTCAGAAACTTCTTGAGCTTGCAAGCAAATGACTCTTCAATGCTTATTTCGCTCTATAAACCCTTAGTGTCATGTGTCTTTTAGATATTTTGCAACTGTTTACTAAGATCATCGAATTGAGTACTCTCCTTCTCACTTTCTACAAGCTTATTAGGAGATGTAGCAGTGTTCGTTACCTTTTTGGCTAGCTTACTTTCATGATACTCCTTCATCTCAAATAAATTATCATTAATCACCATAGGCTGGGATACTGGCATTTTCTCTTTATCAGTCCTACTAGCATATGCAATAATCTTATTCAAAATCTCATTAAGGTGTTTATTCACTTCCTTTGCAATTCTTTCATCCATGGTGTAGCTAAGATCAGCCCTTATCCTCTCTATCACCTCAGGTGGCATAGTCAGCTCTATGAATAATTTTTATCTTTGAATTAGGCTAGGCATTTTGCTTTTTTTTTTTGCAAGTTGGTTGCCCCTTCTCTTCCATAAGGGTTTGGATGGAGCTATGATGGCTACAAAATAATAGTTATTAGCATGATGCATGAATAAGATAAAAGATACTTGTATTCATGAAATGCACATATTATTGCAAAAGATCATTCCGACCTTCTTTCTTCCACACGAGGTTTAGAGGCTCTTTCCTAGTTGGAACCTTATTTTTTTACCATCATGGAATAGAGAATATATAGGGTTACCTTAGACAAGTATGATTGAAGTCCCACAACAAAACATATACATGTGAACTAACAAATAATAAAGGCGAGAGTCAAATATAAAAAGAAACTCTTTGTATTGCTTAGATGAAATATATAAGTAAATGGAGAATCCCTTTAATAAAAGAGGCAAGGGATGTACATAAGAATTTACATATGAAGCAGAAGCATTTATATGAAGGGGTATGGAAAATACATAAACAGGTTAATTACATCAAAAAGGAGTAGGATAACATTATATTTCCATAGGGGATATTTACATCAAGGGGAACGAGGTAACATTGTATTGACATAAAGGGTATCTAATCATGTTTTTTGAAGACATCAACCCTCTTTTTAGAGAAGAAATGCAAACAAAAGGTGGGTATACTATTCTAAGGTACTATTGGCTCCTACATGCGCCTAAAGGTATAGATGATTGTTAAAGCTTATGGCTCCCATAATGTTGGGGGACGATTGTCCCAAACTAGAGGTGAGCAATTAGTCGATTCCATCGATTTTAAGGGTATTATTAGACCAAACCGAACAAACTAATTAAGTTGAAATTTAAACTGAACCAAATAAAAAAAAACATAAGAACTGGAGTAAATAAAATCGAATCAATAATTTATAACAATTGAGGAAATCAAACCGAACAAACCAAATTAAAATCAAATTAACTGAAAAGTTCATATATTGTTGATCATATGAAATAAAAAAAACATTTCAATTGTTGTTTCTAAGTAGCATCAGCAATACCAAAACAAATATTACAATCCAAAAAATAAATATTACAAATACTAAAAATTCAAGTCATAAGCATCATTAATAATACAAGTCATACTCTCACAAATACTATAAAGTAAAGATATTACAACTCAACAATATCACTAAAACTATATTAGTCTTCATAATCCCAGTAACTTTTCATGTCCAAGCTTTTCAAATTTGTAATAAATTTAAATTAAAACATCAATATTTCATGAAAAAGATGCCAGACAAAATAGAAGCAAACTAGCAGGATAATTAAGATACCTTCAATAAAAGAAGTTAATCAAAGGCCAATAGCAATCACAAGTCCACAATTTCTAAAGCAATGCCTTACAATCTTTTTTTAAAAAAAATTATCAGCACAAAATAAGCAAATAAAGAAACATAAATTAATAGTTGTAAAATAATTTAAGAGTTGCATTATCTTTCTCAATATTTTCCACTTCAACCAAGTTTTCTTTAACATTTATAGGGAGATAAAAGTGTTGAATCTAATCTTGGTCACAAATTAATGCTTGAACTACTTTAGTTGTCAAAAAACTTTAACATGAATCAAGTATTCAACCCCCAGTACTAAATGTTGATTCTGAAGCAACAGTAAATATTAAAACTGCAAGTATATCATCAGTAATGCATGAAATAACAGGAAATCTAGGACTATGTTGTTTCCACCATAACAATATATTAAAATAACCTACATTATGTTCAATTCCCTCACTTAAATATTTGTCCAACTCTGATTTATCAGTGCTCTCACTCAACTAATCAATTTTTAATTTTTTAATTTCAAATTTAATGGTTAATTTTCCCTTAAAGCAGGATACTTTATTGTCATTTATAACTTCATAATGCTCACCAATTTCACTTGCAATATCAGGTGGAACTTTACCTTTAAATTTATTAAAAATAACACATAAAAGCTAACCTATCTTTTTCACCAAATCCTAACCATGTTGCCCATCATACATCTTAGACAAAACAAATTGCACCCATATCAACTTATATCTAGGATCAAGAATGACAGCAATACAAATCAATTGATTCATTTTATTTAGATCCCCCTAATATTTGTCATATTCACCTTTATTATTAATGTCATTTGCATCAAATCTATGTCATCACTCTTTGCTTACTCATTCAACAAATGATTAACCATATGAAGCTCATACAAAAGCATGTTAGAAGTAACATATCAAGAACTTGAAATTCTCAAAGTAAGCTTATAAAAAATGCTACAAAAATGTCATCATTCTCCTAACATGTTTTCAATCATTTATTATTAGAAATCCATCACTTCGTTCACCAAATTGAAGCTCATTCCTAAATTGAGGTCTTCAAGATCTAATATATTAAAGGTTCTCTCAAATTTGGATACAGCTTCCAATATTAGATATGTTGAGTTCCATCTAGTTGAAAAACATCCAAACACAATAAACTTTTACTTTGGATATTTTTATCTTCAATGCATGTCTTGAATTTTTTCATTCTAACTGGGGATTGCCTTACATAACGAATTGTCTCTCTTACATGCCTAATTGAAACCACAATCAAATTGATAATGTGTGCAATATATCTCATATGAATGTATTGCCCACCTAAAAGGCTATGACCCAAATTGACAATTTTTTCCCTCAAGAACATGACAACAATACCATTTGAGGATCATTATCCACAGTAATGGGTAAACATCTTTCATTCCCCAATCAAGCAAGCATTTTTCAATTTCCTATCAATGTCTCAACACCTATGACTATAAATTGGACAAAATTTTATTATTTTTTATTCAATTTCTAATGATCATGAATATAAATGTGCTATAAGGCACATATAATTGATTCTTTACAAGGATGTCTATGTGTCTATAACTAAGCATACTCTTTAATTTTTATTTTTAAATAAGCTCTTCAAGTTTGTTTTTTCTTACATGTAAATGTCAAAACAATCTTTATACATAGTCCATCTAGATGGAATCTTAAACCTAAGACATATAATAGCCAGTAAGTTTTTAAACCCCTTACCTTTAATAAATTTAAAAGGTAAGTCATCCATAATGACCATAAAAGCTAAGGCTTTCCTAATGGCTTCTTAGTCAAATTCCCAAATGGCATTACCTTTTCCTTTCATGGGAGGCTGAAAATTTAATTGGCATTGTTTTGAGTCTCCACTAGAAGGTTGCTTCTTACATTCGACCATATGATTTTTTAATGATGTAGTGCCATTCCGTTTAGGATCATAGTAATACTTTCTCTCTCATTGTAGTTGCACTTACATTTTTTATCGCCCTCTTCATTTATAAACTTAGTGATGTGCTCCCACACTAATGATTTAGGATAACTTTGTTTTCCCTTCTCATTTCCTTTTATAGTTGCAATATTTAATTTAGTTTAAGTTAGGACTTGTATTTTACATGTTTCCATTTCCACTAGTATCCTTATTCATCTAAATATGTAATCAATAAAAATAAAAAAGAACTTAGAATTTAGTAAAAATAGTTCAAACATGTAAACATAAAAGGCAAAAAATTTAGCAAAAATAGAATTCTACTTTCACAACTATTAACAGCATTTTAGGCCAAATTTTAGTCACATTTCAACAAACATGGCATCTTAGGCCAAATTTTAGTCAAATTTCAACGAACACAGTCGAATTTCAGTCAAAATAAGCTAAACTTTAGTAAAAAAATTACTTAGATAGTCCACAACATAAGCTCACTTTCAACTAAAATATCAAAAGTTAAGGAATGTCCTTATTGATTAATGTAAACTGAATGGATGATACTAACCAACAAATACATCAGTTAAATATCAATAAAAAAAAAGAACCCAAAATTTAGTAAACACGGTTCAAACATGTAAACATAAAAAAGAAAAAATTTAGGAAACACAAAATTCTACTTTCACAATTGTTAACAACATTTAAGGCCAAAGTTTAGCATTTTAGACTAAATCCCAAGCCAAATTTCAGTCACATTTTAGCAAACATAGCCCTTCAGGCCAAATTTCAGTCAAATTTCAGCAAACACAACAAACACAAAATTTCAATCAAAATAGGCAAAAGTTTAATAAAAAAATCATTTAGATCATCCACAACATAAGCTCATTATTAAAAAGACTTAGATAATCACTTCTAAATTTTAGATTAATAAATAGATTAAGGTTTCAAATACCATAAATCTCCAACCTATATAAAGGAATAAAAGGACTCGTAACAAGAAGACAACATCAAAGAACTAATAGAAAACACATATAGAGGAGCAAAAATCTTATAAACAATAAGACAATGGTGAGCGAGTATACAAAAATCTTATAAACAAAAACACAACTCTATTAACCATCTACTAAATAAGAAGACAAAGTGAAAGAACAATAATTTTATAAAACAAAAACACATATAGAGTAACAAAAATCTTACCTTATTACTTGAGATAGAGAGAGAAAGAGAGAGAGAGAGAAAGAGAAAGTGAGAAGCGACAACAACTGATAGTTACGAGAGAGCAACAGGATATGAGAGTGGATGGGTTGGGTGAATTGGAAAAGGAATGACGAGTAAGGGAAAGAGAAGAGGCTGGGTCGGGTGAAATGGAAAAGGAACAAAAAAGATTGTAATGACTGATGAGGAAATAACAATGAGATTAGGTGGTGGAATGGAAAAGTAATGAAGAAGAGATGAGAGGAATGGCCGAGGAACGACTACGAAAGAACGCATATAAAAGTAAAGCAGTAAATAGATAGATTTAAGATCGTTAAATAGTGTTGTTTTTAGGTTGGTGTCTTCGATTTATTTGGTTTTCCAACACTTGAAATTGAACCCATCGAAACTATAAATTTTAACATCTTCATAAACCGAATTGAATAAACAAGCTATATAAATCAAATTAAAAAAAAATGAATATAGTTTGTTCAATTTAGTTTAGTAATTATTTCAAAAATTTGCTCACCTCTATAGTAAACCCTTATTTGATATAGCTAAAGCTACTTCGATTATGAGTGATGAGTCCTACTCTTATCTCTTAGGCATGAATGGAGCTTAAGTCTTAAGTTTGGAGAATCCATCAGTTTATCTAAAGGCAAAACTTAGTGCATTTGGTAAAGTATGGAGACTAAATGAATTCAATGAATTAACAAATGACAAAGATAAAATGGTAAAATATGAAGCAAAGATTGAATGCAAAGTCATTTTTGAGTCCCTAATGGAGTCACTAGTATGAGTGCTAGAGTAATTTTTAGGGTTGTGCTCGAACTATTAGAACCTGGCTTGCGACTCCTACCTTTGATTGATCATCAAAGGATTGAAAGGATGAGAGTCATACATTGGTAATAACCCGTACTCATGGCATGCGAATTGAATGAGGGATCTTTAGATGCATCAAATAAGATAGAAGCCATTTTTCCAAAGTTATGGTCGATAAGGGATCGAGGTGGGACAATACAGTGATATCATCCTTTGTTGAACGTAGAGTCATCACCTGACTTTGGTCAAAAAAATTGGGGCAATGACAAATTATAAACCTATCTAAGTCATTTAGAAGGCTAATTCATCTTCATCCCATAAAAGATCAAGTTCAGAAATTGAATATGGCTTGGGGAAGATGTTAGGCATCCCTAAATTGCACAAATTTAAATATTTGATCTTCAAGCTTCTTTAGTTCACATTTTACCATTTTAGCTTTATTATTATTTAATTTGATTATTGCATTTAAATATGTTTCTAATGTATCTCAATTGAGCATATTAAAAACACATTACAAGTAATCTCAAAAGGAGGGAGGATACATCCAATGTCGAATAAGAAAGATTATACATATCGAAGAATAATAAACATGCATAATTAGGATTACCATACACATATGGCCACCTACACAAAGAAGACACAAGTTAGTTATCATCAAGAAATCAAAATCCTAAGGAAACATAATAAAATGCATCAAAGCAAAGAATCTCACCAAATCTCCTCCAAGTCAAGTGGTGGGATGTACAACCAATAATCATGGATGCACAACCATCTAAAAGTTGGTTGGGTGATCTTTGATTTGGGCTTTATTAGTCTTTAGGCTTAGATTGGGCTTAATCTAAGGCTCCCTTAAGCTTTGGTCCTTTCTTTTGAAACATTTCCTTGCATTTTTGGGGAACACAACCAATAGTTTTCATCATTGGGCTAGCATTTTAGGGCCCAAAAATCTTATGCTCACACTATGCCTTAACTCTATCCATTTTGTCTTAAGATGGGGCACAACCATAAGCACAATTACACCTTAGCTTTCTTCCTCTTTTTTGTTCATTTTCTTCCATTTCTCATCTATAAACATAACATACTCTTCATGAGGGTTTTTTATAAGCAAAAATTAAATAAAAAAGTCACAAATTAAGTGGGCCTTAGGTTATTAAACATATAAATTTTGGCATCAAACAATTGTATTGAAGGATGATCAATTAGCTTTCATTGCAACTTAAGTGAAAAGATTCCTATCTAATAAGAAATGAAAGATGAAGGAAGGTTATAAAAGAATGAGCTCCAAAAGCTAAATAAACTACATGGATGCAATGAAAAGAAATATCTTAAGATGAATTGTCTAAAGTTGAAAAAGAGTAAGCATTCATAAAAAAAAAAACACCATTCTTGAACTAATTTTTTTTCAGATAAATATTAAACTTGCCAATCACCTTAAGTGTATGGGTTGTTCAAGTAATAATAATGCACTAAAAGTGCAATATTATTCTTATAGGGATCGTGAGTATAAGTATTGAAATATAATGGTCTTACTTTTATTTGGAAAGTGATTTACTTATGTTTTGGCTAACAACTAAACAAATTCAACATTAATTAAGATGAAAACAAATAAATTAAGAATATAAGTAATTATTGGGAAAACCTTATATGAATAAACATAGGGTATTTGATTTTAATAATGGAAGTTTCATGATGTTTTAGTCATCTAATGACAATTTAGATTAAATATTATAACTATTAGTTTGCTTAAAAGTATATAAGTCCTCTCTATTGAGTAGTCACTCAAATATGCAAGCCCATTTTGTAGAACCATTCCTTAATATGAACCATAAAATTAAGATTACTCATGAACAACCAATAATCCATAATGATAGCAATAGGTTAAGTGGGTATCTCTACTTGTTGATTAATCAAAGAGGATTAATTTTAGGTCTATTTTAGTTTATAATCTCTTGATCCATAAACAAAAAACTAGTCAAGCAATGGGTGGCCAAGCAATTGCAAGCATTAAGTGTAAAAACCATTCACTTGAAATAATAATAATAATAATAATAATAATAATAATAATAATACATTGTTAAAGAATCATAAATTAGTCATCACATTCCATTGCTACACCAAGCACCCTTAAAAAGATCTTAGCCTAACATGTTCCTTAAACAATCCATAACAAATGTTCAAGAATAATTTTGAATAATAAAAGAAATAAGAGATGATAAGAAAGAATATAAAACTCTTCAAGGTTACAGCTAAAGTCTAATAGTGTTAATGCCAAGTTTCAATGGTGATCTCTTTAACTCTTGTTTTCTTTCCCTTCAATAAGACTCCTTTGTGAACTCTTAAAAAAGGATGAGGAATTATATGTAGCTTTCATGCATTTTTTTTCTTTCTACCCAAAAGATTCTTCAAAATGATTAAAATAAGGTTCTTCTTTAAAAATCCTAGCTACTCTTTTTTTATATCCTTTTAAAATAGCTAAAATTTAGGTTAAAAATTCATTTCCAAATTATAGGTGTTGTTGTATGTAACACTTGTCACAAGTGCAACAGTAGACTCTTTCCTAAGGGCATCACTGGCCATGACACTTGCCACTAGCACGATAGAAGGCTAACACCTTAGTTGGCCAAAGTTCTTCTTAGTTCTTGAGGTTCATTATTTGAGATAGTTTAGTTTAAATAAACTTCATAACCACTCAACTTTTGAAAAAAATCTAAACATGGAGAATAATCTAAATTAACTCAAAATAGTCATATTCTTATACATCAAATTAAGCTCAAAACATTTTAAAATATTATAAATAAATTAAGCTTATTAACCATTCTAAGAAGGGAAAGGAAGCCTTCTAGGCTACTTAGGATGAAATTAATGCATCTGAAGAAAAGAGCTTAAATGATGAGAAAAAAAAACAACAAACCTCTATTTTATAACCATTGAAAATGTAAGATGTACCACCTCTAATGCCATAAAATGTGGCACTGATAATGATGAAGAATAAGATGTAAATCCTTTTTATGTTTACTCTAAAAATGAATTGTATGACATCATTATTAAGCTCACTAATATCTATGACTCCCTAAGATCTTCATCCTTAGTTCTTTAAATGGAGAATAACTTTAAAAAATTCTCTTAAGAATATAGACTCCCCCATTAAAAAGGTTGAGTCCTTAAATATGAAAATACAAGTCTCAAATAGAACATTTCTGAATTCTATAAAGGAAAGGAGAAAAGGAGTCCAAGCATTAAATATAGTTTAGGATATAATGCATCATTTTCTTCTACTCCTACTTCATACTAATTTGTAAGAGTAATGTATATTAGGACACCTAGTTCTTCTAAGACTAGACATCCAATAGCTCTAAAAAAAGGTACATGCAAATACTAAGGCATTTGCTATAAAATAAAGGTCTCACTAAACTTCATATACTCATTCAAGACATGCACAATCAAAAGGCAATCATGCATTAGCCTCACAAGCCTTAACGACAAAATATGCAAAGGCATAACTCATGGCATATTCCAAGCTAAAGAAAACAAGTAGTCTAGCAATCTACACTAAGGTAGGATATAAATGTCATATATGCCTATGCCTCAAACGTATTTTGAGCATGTTGGTAATAACTCAAATGCATTTTGTCAATAACTCGAAGGTAAAAAAATTGCCTAGTTAGGTTCCCCATTGACCATTTAGCCGTCCATAAGGGTTTTCAGCATCATGAAGCCTTTAAAGGATCCTCCAATGATTCTCAATGCATGCATGAAATAGGGTTGTATTAATATATGACCCTTGTCCTCTCAATCCTCCCGATGACTGATAAAAAGATAGGAGTAGTAAGCACAATTCCACTCATTTGAACGTAATCACGAAATCTAAGTGCTCACACCCTCATCCTAATGGTGAATATTTTTATTGTTTGATTGATGAGGATGGATGACCACATGATAAATGTATGTTTAGGATTGTCTAAAATGAATTAAGTAATCAATAATGGTAAAATTATAAATGTTATTAGCCTTTATGCACCAAGAAGAAAGGATTGAATTAGTGGCAAATTTAAATTTTAGAATGAAGGTTAATGATGCAAATTTAAAAGATAAAGTAAAGATAGAAGACAAAAAGGATTTATAATGGTTCAAATTGTTAACAAACCCTACATCCACTACTTAATTCTTTAATTAGATATTTCACTAGCTTTAAATGATGTTTTACAAGCTCACACTAAATTTTACACTTTGTGTTTTATAAGGCTCATACACAACCTCACAATGTTTTACAAGGCTTACACATACAACCTATACAAGAGTTTTCTTTTATAAGGATCACTTTAAAGCATGATCCTAGAGGTGTTTAAAGTCTCACACCAAGCATTAACAACTTAATCAAATAGAATAAATAAGAGAGAGAGAAAGAGAGAGAGTTGAGAATTTAATTTGTAAGAGTTTAGCTATAGTAAATGTTATTCTCTTGCATTTAAGTCCATTTGGTGGAGTATTTATAAGCTACACCCACCAAAGAACTATTACAAATAAAACTATCTTCATATCTTCAAAGTTGGTGGCAAAATCTACCATTAAATGCTTATCAGAAGAAAGTCATGATCGAGATAGAAAGTCGCAATCACGAGCTGCTTTTTGCTCCAGATTTTGTTAAGTCGCGATTGCTATTTCAATTATATCTAACGACTAGTTACACGTGACACTTCATCAATGGTTGGTCCATAAACTAGTTTTCGGGTCCCTCTTGACCATATTAAAAGTAATGATGGCGAAATAGAGGTTGATTGTTGCCCTCACTGTGAACTAATTGAACTTTGAAGATCTTAGATGTTCGGGATTCACAGTCGTTATGCCAAAGTCTCATGACTTTTAAATGGGCAATGATCTTCTTTGACACGTGGCTTCATTTAGCTAAGCATTTAGATCCCTCTAGCTAATTTTGAAGATCGCAGTCGCTACCTCTACCATGACCAAAACCATGAACTAAACTGGACCAATTATGTCTTAAAAGTTGATGAGTAGGGTTCATGACCTAGGATTTTTGGTCGCAACTTTGGAGTCATTTTCCACACTTGGCCTCTTAAGTTTTCATTCAACTTCTAATGATTTCTTTTCTTAATTTATGTAAGATCAACACTTAAAAATGACATTAGAACCTTTTAATTTATTTTGTCAAGATCAAAAGAGATATTTAACTTAGTTTGACTAATCTAGTCCAATAAATGTGAACTAAAGGTATCTAAAGGCTGAATCCCAAAGTTCGAGCTATGTAAGGGTATCTAACCTCTTCCCTATGCCATACCCAATTCCTAAATTTGATTTATGATAGAGTGAAGACTAATTAGGCTTTTAGTTAACCTATTAGGTCTATAGCTCTGATTTGCTTAAAATTTTATTTAGACTAAAGTTGAATGGGGACTGAAATCAAGTGATTGGGGTAATACCAAAATATCACTCCTTTTTACCCCCTCTATTAGCCATTTAATTTTAAAAGTGGCCTTTCCCATTAAGAAGCCCATCCCCTGATGATCCCTTTATGTGTTATTGATAAAGTTTGTACAATATATGACCTTTATCCTTTTGATCCCTATTGGTCAATAAAAGGTTAGGAGTTACAAGTAAGATTTTATTCATTCAAGTGCAGTCAAGCATTCAAGGCACTCATAATGCTGACTCCATTAGGTATTAACGTAATTGATTTCATGTCATAATTTCTAGCCCACTTTTATAATTTTCTCCCTTATTGATTGAATTTTCTATTGCATTCATGTAGACTTAACACCTCACCAATTGTACTAGGTCAGCACTTTAATGAACTAATGGGCTCTCCAAACTTGAGACTTACGCTCCATTTAGGCTTAAGAGATGGTGTAGTGGGTTCATCACTCGTAAGCCAACTACTTTAATATATGTCAAATAGAGGTTATACGACACACATCCCCTAAGTTTACTGGAGCCATCTGCTATAACAACCCTTTGAACCTTTAGGTGCATGTAGGAACCATAATACCTTAGAATAGGATACCCCTCTTATTTGCATTTTTTTCAGAGTAAGGTGGAAATCTTTAAATAGTATGGTTAAGTTTTGTAAAAAGAATTTCTAGTATGTAAACATTTATGTATTCCCCAACATGTAAATACCATTTCCCCTAATGTTAATATTTGTGTGTTCCTCACTCTCTACTATGTAAATGATGCCTCTTTATGTAAATATCCTATTCCTTCTGCCATGTAAATACTTATGAACATCTTTTTATCTATTAAGTAAAAAGGGATTTCCTTTCAATGTACATTCCCTTATCTATGCAAAAAGAATTATTTTATGTAAATTTTAATCCCTTTTGCAATTCTCTTTTTAAATTCTAAAGGGCCATAGGTATTCACTATCCATATGTATTCATTATCCCTTGTTGATAGTTGAATAAAACCATGCCTAAGAAAAAGCCATTAAACCTTGTGTGAGAGAGGAATAAGGTTGGGAGGATGTTTACTATTGTGAATAATGTCTGCATTTCATGCATACATGCATAGGTTTACTTGCCCATGCATCATTCTAATAACCTCTATTTTGTAGCCATTTGCTCTACTTAGACTTGCTTAACAAAGGAGAGGCAGGAGGTTAGCTAAAAAAAGATAGGACACCTAGCATGGTTTAGAATCTTTTGTTACTAATAGAGCAGGTTGAGCATCTGGCATATGCATAGTTAATAGAAAGATTAAAGTAGAGTTTAGTTGCATGATGGAAGAGTAAATTATGGAAGAAGTACAAAGGTAGCTCAATGAGATTCTCTCAAAGAAGGGAGAAGCTTCCTCTAACAAATAAATAAAGGGAAGGAACTAATAGATACCCCACCCCTAATGGTTATATATGATAACCTATTTGGAATAGAGGACTACTATTAAAAAAAAGGCTATAAAGGAAATAGGTGTTGTAATGGTTACATTGGATAAGGGTTCAAGAAATGATAAGGATAATACCAAGATGGAAAGGTTTGTCAAATAATTAGAGAAGATCTAGAAGACCTCAAATATGAAGGAGAAGCTTTTAGCCAACTTTTAGATACCTGAGTTCCCCAAGTTCATAAGAACACAAGATCCTATAATCATGTTCACTCTTATGTGCTCACCATGAAGGTATTTAGGGTTTCACTAACACAATGTTAGATTTATTTAAGTTATTATAGGAAGGATCATCTAAGACCTAATACTTCATCCAACCCAAGACTGTTAAAGTTGTCCAAGGCCTATAAAAAACACTCCTTATAAAATTCAGAGTTAAAGTTTACCCTTAAGGACTTTGACTCATTGAAATAAAATAGTGGTAAAAACTTTAATAATTATCTGAGGAGATGAAAAAGATGGTTGCTAAGGTTAGGACAAGTCCAATATAGAGAACGAGAGAGAGAGAGAGAGAGAGAGAGAGAGAGAGAGAGAGAGAGCAAGTGGAGATGATCATTATATGAGCATTAACAAATATTGTCACCAAGATAAAAGGGATGTTTGTAAGGACCTAGGAGAAGTAGGGTTGCAAGCTGAGGAATTAGTGTCATATTAGAGAAGGAGAAATTACCACATTCAAGGGTAGACTAAAAGAAATAAGACAATGGATGTGAATGTAATATGACCAGCAAGACAATTTACGGATTTGAGGATGACACTATTGAAGGCCTTTAAGAAACTTTAGAAGAAAAGGTTATTTATGCCATTGCCACCTAGACCACCCCTGAATCCTTTACTAAGAGAGTATGATGCTAATGCCTGCTAAACTTTCTATCAAGGAGCTAGTCACCACACAAATGAATGTTATAGACTGAGACATAAAATCCAAGACCTTATTGATTTAAAGACCATAGTTCCACCCACTCTAGGATGATTAAGCATTAGAGGGAACCCCCTCCCTAACTATTGTAATGTCCCACCTCCTACCTAAGGAACTTTTATGATAGCATCAGGGACCCTTGAGGAAGTTGTGATGGCCACTTTTAAAGAGATACCATCCATAAGAGTTGTTATTATTTGTGCAATTAACCTTTAGAAAAGCTCAGACGAGGATGGAAAAAAGCTTAAGAAGAATATTAATGTTTATGAGGATAGCAAGGACCAGAAGGTGGAGGCACAAGTCAACCATGTCACTCAAAATGGTAGGCATTACACTGATAGAGAGGCAAGTAAAGAGCCCATGGTGGAGAAAGAACCATAACATCCTTCAATGAAGGAGAAGAAGGATGACAATATAGTCCTGAGGTAATTAAAGGAGACATTCACCTAGATTAGTTTATGAGAATTATTGATTACCTTTAAAGAGTAAAGAAAAGCCATGGTAGAATCCTTATCTAGTCTTTCCATTTCCATAAAAGCATCCCTAATAGAGGCGATAACTTTAGTGAGAAATCTAGATAAAAGGACAACAATATTTACTAATGATGATTTGCCTATTGAGGGATAGGATGATAATATGGCATTGTTCATTAAGGCTAAGGTAAAGGGAAAGCACGCAACATGTGTTATAGTGAATGATAGGTCTGGAATCAATATATGCCCACTAAAGTTGCTACCAAAGTTTAAAATGTCTATGGTGGATTTGGAGACCTCTAAAAGTATTATTCAAACCTAAGATTATAGTAAGAGGTCAACCACAAGAATTTTTAAGACCATGGTCAAAATAAGGACTGTAGAGAGTATGGTGGAATTTACAGGCTTAGACATCTGGTGACCTTTTCCTTACTATTAGGAAGACCTTAGTACTACTTTTTGGGAGGAGTAGCCTTAAATTTGCACTAAAAAAGTAAAGATCATGTATAAAGGAGAAGTTGTTACTATTTGCTTGATGTGGGGGAAGTGGCATCAATGTTAAGTATTATAGTACCACACCTTAGAGATTTTTAAGTCACTAGGATTATTGATGATTGGGTGGAGTCTAAAGCAATAGGTATTATGCATAAAATAAATGAATTTTCTTCCAAAACAATGGCTTGTCAAGAATCTCACTGGTGTTTTTAAGTTCATCAACATTCCTAGCGACTCAACTAGAGCTGGATTAGGACATCGGGAGAGTCGAGATAAGCTTAAGGCTAAGGAAACAAATTAGGAAGAACTTTAGCGCATGAAAATAATAAATCATTTTGGTTAGTTTAATGAATTGATGTTCATTTGATTAGGTAGATCAATAATCTTAGCTCTTTTTAATTTCATTATTACAAGTTTCATTATTTATTTTTTTTTTTTTGTTTTTGTTTGCTTTTAGTCTTCAATTTTTAGTAGTTTAATTATTTAGATTTAAATTTGATTATCTAAATAATTAAAGGTTAACTATAATTTTATTACTTATTTTGTTAAATCCTCATGGAAACAATACAATATCTTTTACTACTTGATAACTAGTGCACTTCTTAAGGTCATTCAATTATAGCTATCAAGTTTTTTGCATTATTTTTAGGGAGTTAATCCTAAGATAACATTAGAACCTACTAATCTTAGTTAATTTGGATTTTCTTAATTTATTTTTGTAAAAATTATTTACTTGTTTATTATTGTATGACATACATTACTAGTGAAGAACTAGTGGAATTTGACTTTAAAATAGAGAGAACTTTTCATGCACTTTAAAAAACTAACAAAAATACAGAGCAAGAGAAGGTTAAAAAAGACAACTAAGAGGAGGAAGTCAAGGAAAAGATGGCGAACCAAGTGAATGCAAACTAAACTCTTTTGGATTATGCTTGTCGAATAATTGATGAAGCTATTTCTAGCATTAGCAAGCCTACAATCCAAGCCAACATCATTGAGATCAAGCTAACAACCATATAGATGATGCAAACTAGTATTTAATTTAGTGGGTTACTAAGTGATGATCCTAATATTCAAATTGTTAACTTCTTAGAGATTTGTGACATATTTAAGCATAATGAAGTTAGTGATGATGCTATTAGACTTAAACTTTTTCCATTCTGTCATGTGAAAAAGCTAAGGATTGGCTTAATTCACTTCTTTTAGATAGTATCAACATATGGTTTCCCTCCATTTGAAATAACAAAATTTATAAATGACATCACAACTTTTGTTCAATTAGAGAGAGAATCATTACATAAGGCTCAAGAGAGATTTAAGGAGATGCTTAATATGAGCACCTCAAATTTAAGATTACGCTCGAATGAGTTTAATCTTACTTATGATTTCTAACTCGATATTGACCATTGGGGGTACAATAGGACAAGAGATCATGTATTGGTAGGATCCTAATTTTTGGCACATGTTTAGGATCATCAGGCGACCTTTTAGGAAGGCCTACGAGGTTTGAAGCCTCTATGGAGAATTAAGTGGTCAAAAGGGGACCAAGACAGGATGATACTTTAGTATCATTCCAAGATATAAATGGAATAGCCACACAACTTTTGGTTAAGACAAAATTCTAAGCAAAGATTGATTTTGACCCCAATAAGTAAAGTAAAAGGCTCAATCCATCTTCACTCTATTAGAGATCAGGTTCAAGAATTGGATAAGATGTAGGAAAGTTGTTAGGTACCCCCCAAATCGCCCGGATTTAGGGATCCGACCTTCATACATCTTTGGTTCACATTTATAATTTTACATATATTATTAATTAGTCCATGTAAATAGTCCTAACACATTCAACTAGTGTATCTCAAATCAAACACATAATCAATCCATTACAAGCATTCACCATAGAAAAGGGGATACATACATGATCATAAATACATGCATTTACATGAATATCTATGCAATATACAAATAATATAAATCTTAGTCTAACAAAAGAAACACCTTTTAGTACTGAATCATGATCAAAATAAAGGTCTAAACCACCCTTAGGACTTTAAGGTAATATTAACTAAAACAAAGATTCCCCACCATATCAAAAGAGGTATTAATCCTACTCTACCATATTCATACATCGTAACCATGTACAAATCCAAGTTAAAGGACCTAAACATATATCTATATCCATCATTCACATATGAATGTATAAAGCAACATGATAAATCAATCATGAAACACAAGTAACAAAAAAAAAAGATAAAAGTAACATAAACACATGGTGCATAAGGTCAAGGGAAAACATATAGAGGATAAGAGGCATTGGGCAAGAATTTTGATTACCACCTTAGGGTCATAGGATCATTGGATCCTCATCTAATCATGTTCTAAAGGAGCTTCTACATGTTAAGGGCATTTTCAAAGCACCTCTAGCTATTAATGACAACTAGGGCATCATGGAAGTAGGAGGACATTCAAAGAAATATAATATAATATAAGCCCACAAACTTAAATAATCAACCAATCATTAAAAAAAAAAAAAAAGGAAGAGATTGGGAGTTCTAAGTAGCAAGTCCTCTCCCCACTTAATAAGAAATCACCAAGATGAAATAGAGGAGAAGATGGGTAAGATAAATAGCTAAACATCCCTTCTTAACAATGAAAAAGATAAAAACACACAAACTTGTACAAACCAACACAAAGAAACACCAAAATGTAATAAAATCAAAGGGTTATAGGGGTGGTAACCCTTCTTCTCAACATTTCTTAATGACATATAACAAAACATATAAGAGAGGTAAGGAGAAAAAAGCAAGGAGCAAGGTGTTAAAGTCATCAAAAAAACCCATTTTCTCAGTCCTTGCCCTTTTATTGAAAGGAAGTAGATCATAGGTCTTAGGACCTATCCACTCCTATTGCCAGGGCTCATAAGATCCCCAAAGAAACCCTAAAACCCAAAGAGAAAGTAAAAAGAGAAAAGGAGATAAAAGTTATTAGTTACAGTTAAAGATGGCCATATGAACTATCTAGTGGTATGTATAACCAAACAAGTAGTATGTATAGACTATGAAGAAGTTTGTACAAACCTCTAGCACTAAAGTTTTAAAAACAAAGTAAGAAAAGAACAAAAAGAAGGAGGGGAGAAAATTTTTGAGTCTTAAATGCCCTTTTATGTGTCTCTTGCCCCCCCTTCCCCCCCCTCTCAAAAGTACTTTGATGATAATATGCTGGGGAATAATGCAAAATGAGTCATAAAAGCTTCGTTTATATAGTTTTTGGGTATGAGTGTTGGGTTTTTTAATAGGGGTATTTTTAGGGTTGTGAGGATGAATTTCTACAGACTAACCTTTAGGTTTCGAAGCCTCTTCCTCTCCCTCAGTGGGAGAGGTATTTACAGCCATAATGAGGGTGCATTTGAGCTCAATAGCTCAAGTTGCACTTAATCCTTAACCTCCAGCAAATAGGATAAAAAAATCTTACAGAGAATTAAGGTTTTATGTTATTTGTGTAGCCAAAGAGTTGGTTGTACAGACTTAGGGTTAGTTGTACAACCAATTAAGAGTCAATGGTTAATTATTTTAGAAGGTTCTCTTTGTTAATGTTTAAGGGATGTCTATACAACCAAGAGGATGGTTGTATAGACCTTTAACGTTATATGTATAGCCATTTGTATTGATTCTACAACTAACATATTACTTCCCTCTATGGTTTTTAAGGTTTGGTTTGGTTGGAAGGTAGGTTTAATTCAAGGCTTTTTTCTTGCTTTTTTATTTCTTTCTTATGCACTATATCCCTTATTCTTTGGGATAACTTTAATAGTTTCTTATCATCGAGCTTACATTCTAAAGACCTAAAATCTAATGCTCACACTAAAGAGGTGTCCTCACCACAAATACTAGTTTGGTGCAAAATTCAAACTTTTTATAATGATATTATTTCATCTAACTATTCAATTATTAATGCAATTGTAGGTGGCCCAATTATGAGAAAATCTTCAGACGAAGCTTTTGATTTAGTGTATGGCACAATTATGAAAAAATCTCTAGGCAAAGCTTTTGATTTAGTAGAAGAAATGGCATTTAATATATATAAATAAAATAATGATAAAATTTATAGAAGAAGTTCTAAAGTACATAATATTATTCCTTTTACTACTTTACTTGCTTAACTTGCTACTCTAAATAAAAAATTAAGCAAATTCAATGCTATAACAATGAATGTTTCTACTTGTGATCCATGTAACTTATGTGGCCAAATGGGACATTTAAGCTCTGAATGTCAGGTAGGAATCCCTTAGTTTCTCATAAAAATGCTAATTTTATTTCTTATGGTGGCAAGTTAAACTTCAATCTATATTCAAATACATACAATCCAATGTATAAGAGTCATCCAAATTTTTTATAGAGTAATAACCAGTAATAGGCGTCCTTTTGGATTTCAATAATAATAACAACCATCATAAGAAAATATGGAAAATTTAAAGGATTTGATTACTAAGTTCATTAATAATGCTAAAGTAAAATTTCAAAATCATTAGGCATCTATTTGTAACTTAGAAGTTTAAGTTAGACTACTGGTTAATATGATGTCTAAAAGAAGAGAAGGTCAATTCCCTAGTAATTATGAGAATAAT
This sequence comes from Omphalea diandra, assembly GCA_949677035.1. NCBI lineage: Eukaryota > Viridiplantae > Streptophyta > Magnoliopsida > Malpighiales > Euphorbiaceae > Omphalea > Omphalea diandra. Next base: position 25,951 of record CATIWR010556496.1, on the reverse strand, counting down.
TTAAAAGAGTAGGTAAATACTATCACTCTAAGAAATGGAAGGACAATTGGGGAAATTGAAGAAGATACTAGAGAAAAAAAAAATGAAGGAAGAGCATTAAAGGGATGCTACAAGAAGGGATAACCAAAGGTAAAAGTTGACGATCCACCGATAGAGATCAAAGAGAGTACACCTAAACTTAATTTAAATGCTATTAAAATTTCTCTCTCCTACCTTAAAAAATTTTTGAAAGTTAACTTAGATAAATAATTTAAAAATTTTTTAGAGCTATTTAAAAATATGCATGTTAATATTCCTCTTCTTGATGTAGTTTCACATATGCCAAGTTCTGCTAGATTTTTTAAGTAATTTCCAACAAAAGGAGAAAGTAAAAGTGTGAGATGGTGAAACTTAATGAAAAGTGCTTGGCAATTCTCTAAAATAAAATTGCCTCCATAGTTTAAGGATCCAAAGAGTTTTTCTATCCTTTGCACCATTGGAGATACTAAGTTTGAAAAAGCTTTATGGGATCTAGGTCCTATTATAAATTTAATGCCATCTTCTATTTTTGAAAAACTTGGATTGCAAGAATTAACACCTACTACTATTGCCTTGTAACTAGTTCATATAATATTAAATAACCTAGGAGAATAGTAGAGAATGTTTTAGTCAAAATGGGCAAGTTTATTATACCTATTGATTTCATCATGTTGGATATAAAGGAAGATTAAGCAATGCCTTTAATTCTAGGTAGACCCTTTCTTGCTACTAGTAATGTTTTGATTGATGTACAAAAAGGTCTACTTATTTTAGAATCAATGGTGAAGAAATAGTGTTTAATGTGTTCAAAGCTATGAAAATCCTAACACAACTAAACACGAAATAAATGTGATTGATTATATTGATATGTGTCAGCTGAAGCACACGTATTTAAATTAGAAGACCCTTTAGAAGGTAACATTCTTAACTCTTGTAAAGATGAGTAGGTCTTAAATGAAGGACATAGGGAGATATTGAATTATTTGAAGGTTGGTTAAGAAGGGTTCGAGCCAAGAGAATGAAAATCGTTGCCTTTGGAAGAGCCAACTTCAATCAAACAATTGTGACCTTTCACTGAAACACCTCTAACTTTGGAACATAAACCTTTGCTTTCCCATTTAAAATATATATTTTGGGAGAGAACTCAACCTACATGTGATTATTTTATCTAAATTGATAGGTCTCCAAGAAGAAAAGCTTATAACAAGGCTTAAGAAGCATATACTAGCTATCAGATGGAGCATGATCTATATAAAAGGAACTAATTCTTTGAGTTGAACACATAAAATCCTAATGAATGAAGGATTCAAATCCAAGAGATAACTACAAATATGGCTAAATTCTAAAAAACAAGATGTAGTAAAGAAAGTGATTCATAAATGGCTTCAAGCAAGAAAGGTGGTGATAAAATTAATCTATATCTGATTATATTAATTAAATTCTTATTAGATTAGAAAAAGAAAATGTATAAGCAAGAACTTTCATAGTCAAACTAGGATTCTAAATCCTAAAAATTAAGAAGGAGGAAACCTAATTCAATTTAGACTCCTACACAATTGGTCAATAACCCTTAACTTTTAAAAGTCACCTTTTTCATCATGTGAAGGCCATAACCACCTATGGTGGTCATATAGGGAGATGTTTATGATGAAGAAATCATATTTCTCATAAAATTCAACCAAGTTAAATTTTTTTTAGAGGTAATCGGTCCTAAAAATGATTTAACCTTTTGGATAGCAATCAAAGATATTTTGCTTTTTTTTTTTTTTTAATCTTAAAACACCTTCGGAAACAACAATATATGTTGACAAGGTCCTTATAAGTTGTGCTATCAAAATCTAATCCAAAATTAGATCCAAACATAATTTCGAATTAAATAAAATTTAGATTATAATCTATTTTAGAAAAATAATTGAGTCATACTTGTTTTAACTAATTTAAAGTATTAATATAGGCCTAAATTAGATTGGACCATTAAGAATAAAATCCCAAAATACAATTATAAAACAAGAACAAAAGGATGAACAATTCTCCTTACGAATCGTGATCATCAAAATCGGCTAGGAGGAAAGATGTAATGTAAAGCTAAGAATGGGTTTTTAATCTAGGGTTTCATAATTCAATTTATTTTATAATTAAATTTAAATACATAATTCACTTATCCATATCATATAAAGGTGGTGTAATAAAGAAATTTTGGAATTGAATGAGTAAATTTCAAGTAATTGAATTTTTTGCAAACTTTTTTTTTTTTTTTTTGTTAAACTCCAAGACTCAATTTGCATATCCTTGATGCTAGTTTTCTTATTTAGGTTAGTCCAAGTCCTAACCACAACTTGGACAACCTATGATGATCATTTGTTACTCCTCAAGACTCTTTAAAATAGTTATAAACAACCTTAAGTCGTGATGGTAGCCTCTCCATAACTAGTCAACCTATAATAACAAGTCAAACAAGAATAATACTCCTAATTTTAAATGTATTTTCTCTTATTTACAAAATCCATTAATTATGAGCAATGAAACATGATTTTTACTCCATCTAAACTAATATTTATAGATTCAAAATTAATATTTGAATTCTAAAACTGATTGCTAAAGAAACGATTCAAGAACAAGAACAAGAACATTCACCTCCAAGAACCTAAACTAGGTAATTTATAAACTAAGTTTTTAAAAATCAAATTTCTAATTACTTTATATTTTCAAAATATTCAATTAGGATCTATAAGGCTACTATAACATCATAAATCATGGAAAAATAATTGAAAATAGTTGGGGGCAAAATCCCAAATCATACAAACTTCTTATCTAATGTCAAATTTAACTAGGCTATCACCATGGTCAATTCATCTTTTTCTTTCTATCACCATGGTCAATTCATCTTTTTCTTTCATAGAATAATTCCAGGATTTCAAACATCATAAAATTAATTATTCATAGTAGATTTCATTAACTCAATTTTAATAAAATCAAGTTAAAGCTTGCAAATTTTGAATTTGCTCATGTAAACTTACAATAATAATTTATTCATAACGTAGAGTATAAAATTGATTCAATGAAGGCTCTACTACCATTGTTGAAAATTCTAATTATTGTTAAGTTATATGCACAACATATGTAGCAAAAAAAATTAAAGTTTTTATTCTCAATCTCATGGATATGTTGAATATATTTAACAATCAATCAAGAATAATAACATAGGATTATACCTTGATGGCTGACTCCTCCATTCTTTGGCTTCTTGAATTTATAAGAAAGGGTTGTAGCAAACCACAATCATCCACACCTTAGTAAGTATGACCTCTATAAGCATTCATATGAATAAAAATAATGAAAATCTCAAATTAATTTGAGAGAGAGAGAGTTTGGCTAAGGCTTAGCTAAAAGGCCTTTTCTCTTCTAATGTTAGAAAGAATACTTTTAAAATAATAGGTAGCTATCTCTTTGAGCTTCCTTGCATATATATGGGAGTGTTTAACTCCTAATCCTATTAGGAAAATTCGGTCCTATGATCATATTATAATTTAGTCCTTACACTTATTAAATAGTTATAATCAACTATTTAATTATAAAAAAACTTTCTCCAATCGAGTCATATTCAATCATGTTAATTATAGCTCTCTAATTCTTACGTCTTTGATCCTATATTCTTCCTAACTTATTTAACAATAAATATAGGTCATGATTCTTTATTAATTTCCTAGTTAGTTAAAAATCAATAAATTAAATAATTTATTCCATCATTAGTTTCCTAATTAATTGGTCTTATATTTAAAGATCATGATTAATGCCTAACATGCACATCATGACAAATTAATATAATTATGAATGATCAAGGTGGTTTTGATCATATACCTTAGTAAGATAGTTATCAGTGTAATACATCCCTTTTATTGAAGAAGTACTATAATTAAACTATAAAATATGGAATAGAATCTATTTGATTTAATAGTTTGATTATGTTAAGTTCATTCTTAGCTATTCACTTAACAATAATCACAACATTCTACCTTGGCCAAGGATTTCATAGTAGATTTTATAAGCCAACTAATAGAATATGTGCCAAATACTTTGGTCAACGAACTCTCTTGAACACTCAATACCTATACTAAGTTCATACAATACATAAAATATGGTTTATAAGCGATCCATATTTAGGACAATGAAAGTAAAAAATTAAGGGATAATAATTTTTTGACAATATATTATACTGTTCTCAAGTCAAATGACTAGTTGCATACCACTTAGATAAATAGATCATATACACATAAGAATTGTTCTAATTGGCTATGTTTAATAGGTTGTTTAGTAAACTTACTCTATAACAAGCATGTACATATATGCATTAAATATCTTTCATATTTCTACTTATAGGATCAATAGCTTTCTTGACTCTTAAAAAAATAACATACATGTACCAAATTCAATAGCACAGTACATTGATCAAGAACATTTAGAAATTATACTTTGACACAATTTTGCAAAGTATGTGCATTCCACAAACTTCATCTTAAGCACTATCTAAATAAATTAAATAACTACTGTTACACCATTTTAATAATATATAAAAGATGAAGAAGTGTTTTATAATATTTAATTTATATGAATACTATATAATATATGAGATGCAAATATCTATTAGCTCAAAGTATATATTAATATAATGGTATTTTTCTATCTATTATATGCGAGTTTGAGATAATAAATATTAGATTTAAGACTTGTCATACTAAATGAATCAACTTGATTTAATAATTTAATGAAAACATAACTAGGTATGGAGCAATTATCATTAATAATAATTAATGAAAACATAACTAGCTATGGAGCAATTATCATTAACATATATAGTAAGGAGAAAATATTTTTCTAATATACATAATATAGAAGAAAATACAAATAATGATATATTTGAATGTTTCTATATAATGCATGAACATGGTTTTAGATTGTGAAAATAAATAAATTTTAACTTCATAATTTTATCTTACGATCAGTTATCTAATTATGAAAACTTGTAGAAATTTAAATGATTATAAAAGATGAATTTTTTTCCAACTCAATTATTTTGCATAATTTCTTACAAAAACACTGTACTTTAGAAACGATAAAAAAAAATTTGGGTATTTTTACATATGTGACGTGAAAATATCTAAATTTAAGATTGTAAAAAATTTTCCCCTACATTTTGATATAGGAACTGAATTAATCCAAACTACTTTATGGCAAACGATATCCTCACATGTTTACTTTTATTACAAAAGTTGAATACTAAACATAATGCGAGTTCAAAAGTTTACTACCAACGAATGATAGTTCGAAATTCTATAGAAAAAAAAAATACAAAATTCAAAATCAATTTCCTTGCATTTTTTATTCTGGGCAAAATTGCTCTGGGCCTTATTATTCTAGGCAGAATGGCTCTGCCCCTTTTTTTAAATATCTAAGTTGCTCGTGTGGGCCCGGAAACCGTAATCAACAAATTCAAATGCCGAGTATTCCAGAATTGTAGTCCGTATGTCGTCCGATATTACGTCAACGTGCTAGAACAAAAGTGATGGATATTATTATTATTATTATTATTAATTTGGGTAGAAGACAGATATTAATTTAATGGAAGAAGCTAGATGAGTCAGATAACCCAAGTTAAACCAGATTTTGGGGTTTAACAACCAGACCATGGTTACATGCCAATGCAGTACAAAACACGACATAGAAGAGAGACTTAAACCAAAAGCGACGTGCTCATAATTTTTTTTTTAAAAAAAAGGCTGTAGTAATTAATAAACAATAATCATTAAAAAATAAATTGCTAATCTCCTAATTTTCTTTAAGGAAAAAAAAGAAAAACTTGCCGTGACTCATTCTCCCGGGCAGCTCAAGCCCATGATATTTTAATACTGAGAAGGATCCTGCCCGTTCTGCCCGACAGCTGACTGAAGTCAGTCAGCCAGTCACCACACACACACACCAGCTCTCTCTCTCTGTCCCTCCCTCCCTCTTTGATATTTTTCTATAACTTGATATCTCTGTCTTAGATCACGATCGAACGGTCCACAATGAACGGAGCTCCTTACGCTTATTTCTCGACGTTTTAGACCCCAAAACCTCCAGATCTGCTCTTTATCTGCTCGGATCTTCTTCTCTGGTAAGCTTCGTCTCCACTATTCACTTTCTTTTCCTTCGAATTTCCAGTTTTTTAATCTATCTTCTGCTTGATTTCGCTTCAATTCGAGATTCTCCTTGTGCTTTTCACTGATTACGCAGCTTATGACGTCGTTTTCTTGTTTTCTATCTATTTTTACTGAAATTAGACTCGTTCTACTTCAATTATTTACTTTGGTCTAATCCCGGTGCCTTCTTAGCCATAATTTTGTTGATTTTCAAAGAAACTATCGTTTGTGCTATGAGCTTGACGGTTTACTGGATTTTATGCTTTCTGTTTAAACTTTTAGTTATTTTGGTGCGGTACTTGAATTAACGGTGCAAATTTTACGTAAAAAAATAATTCTGTTAATAAATTTTGACTAAAAATATCTTTGGAGTCCACTTCTTAACTCGTCACCGGCGACTCGGCGAGTTTTCTCTTCACTCAAAGTGCTTCCTTGTCTTTTTCCTCTTGAAAAGAGCAGCTTTTTTCTGTTATTACTATTTTTTCCTTAAAATTTTTGTATTTTTCTTTTCTCTTTTCAAATTTTCTTCTCTCTTTTGTAAATTGTTTTAATCCCCGACAAGGCGTTATATATATATATATATATATATATATATATATATATATATATGGCTGTTTAGGTGTCTGAGTAGATCTAACTGTCATCAGTTCTTTGTCATATTTCTGCAGGTTTTATTATTTGTTTTCGATTTTCTTTTTTTGACGCACGCAAATGGAGGTTAACTACGGCTCAGCCTCAGCGACAGTTACGCTAGGTAACGGTGCGCTAACGTGCGCCGGAGAGGCAGTAACGAGTTTGCTCCTTTCGGCTGTGGTGAAAACCCAGCTTTTAGCTCAGGTTAGTGAAAATAAAAGCCTTGTTATGTTTGTTTGGCTTAGCTTCTTGTCTAGTATTGGCTTGGCGTGAGCCTTTTTTTCCGGTGAGCCATCTAACGTGCGCAGTCCTTTTGATTTTATATTCTAACATGCGCCTTTAGCTTATAATTTTTATTTTTTGTTAAGAAAATACTTTCGCCTCTCCTCTCCCTTCGGTTGGTTACATTGTCATGTTTATTTGTGATTTGCTTTTTTTTTTTTTTGGTTACATCTGTGCTAACATGCACGGACAGGGCGTTTGTTCTGCGATCCTAACATGCGCCATGGTAATTATTCGATGTTTGCGTTTGTTAGTGTTCTTTTCGCTTTAATCGTATTTTTCTTATCGTGTGCCCATCTTTCCCCTCGCGTATCGTTGATCTAACGTGTGTAGTGCTAGCTAACGTATGCATAGGGTTTGAAGTGCTCCGGATTTGGAGAGTTTGATTCCCGGATTTTACACGTGTAAATATAATCTAGGTTTTTTATGGACCGAAAATAAAAAAACACACACAAACGGATCTTTTAGGATGGTTGAATTGTACTGGGAAAGGTCAAGTCAAGCAAGAATGCATCGTTTTTGTTTATAACGAAACTTGGCTTGGGAATATTCCTTTTACGATACTTTCTATGCTATCTAAATTTGTCTTGATCGACAGCTTGTTCTCTGGTTCGTTGCATTTTTTCTGAATAAATAATAGGAGCTTTAAAAAAATTATTGTAACATGGATTTTTTTAAAAAAAAACAATGGAGGGTCAGATAATACATACTGAAGATTTGTTTTTTCCATTGTCAAATTTTCAAAAATTGTGACCTGTCCTTACATGAATTATTGTTTGACTTCATACCAACAGCCTTCACCGCTCTTTTTTGTATTTTTTCCCCTTACCCTTTGTCTGAGAATAGAAGAAAAAAAGGGGAAAGAAAAGGAGGGTGAAAATAATAACAGAAATATAATTTTCTCTTATTTGAAAAATGAAAAGAAGGTGAGTAACCTGAGCTCACCATTTGTTGTCATCTAAATTTTGGGAGAAAATGAGGAGAAAATAGAAAGTTAAAATAAGTTTTCAAAAACTGTTATTTTCCTTCAATTTTAACCCTTTTTCCCTTTCTCTTCAAAGTAAAATAAAAAATTCTCTATACGAGATCATCATGTTTTGAAGACAAATATATAATTTTTTTAAACTTTTTGGTATATTAAAAAAGGAAACCAATATAATACGTTAAAGATGGTATACAGGACCATCTAATATCAGAATATTTAACTAACTAAATAATAGAGTAGAACTTTTATAGTCATTTTGGAAATTAAAAAATTCATGTATTCTTTATCTTAATAATTTTCTTATCATAAGACAATCATAAAATTATTATTTATAATTAAAGATGAAAATTACTTTATTTGTTCTTAAATTATATATATATATATTAAAAATTAAAAAATATGTATATATGTGTGACTTTATTTATGATAAAACATGTGAAAACATAATAAAGGATAACAAAGTCTTTTTGTAAATTTCTAGCTCTTTTCACTTTTATTTTTTTTGTTTTCCAAATAAGAGAGGGTAAATATTTTCTCCTTTTATTTTTACTCATTCCCAAACAGGTAGAGATAAAATAAACATTTTCCTCCTTCACTTTCTTCTCCCTCACTTTCTGCCCCCCACTATTTTTTTGCCAAACAAAGGGTTAAATTTTTAGAGGTTGGTTGCTTTTACAACGACTATTGCACACACTCTAGAAGGAAAAAATAAAAGTAGAATCAAATGATTTAAAAATATCTTATCTTTTTTTCCCCATGAAAATGAGTTATTGGAATTGGATCTAGAAAAATTCTAGATACGATCACACTTGGGTTGTTGATTGATGTGGATCCCACGTGATTTTGTGCTGCCATCCACATCAATCAATGGTCTAGATGTTTAGATGCTCTCACTTTTAACTAATTGTATTTCTAATTTCTTTATAAACTATCATGAAGCATTTTGCAATAAAAATAGAATTTAGATGAATGTTTGTTATGTATTGGATGATCATTTAATTTACCCTGAAATCTTTGCTAGAGCGCCTCCATGTTATAATTGAAAAAAGGCAAGAAAGAAAAGATGCTTGAATAATAGAATTTATCTACCCAAAATTTTTGCGAAATGTTTTTCTTTCCTGTAAACAGAACCATATATCCTTTTGCTGTAGTGGTGGCAGCATATTCCACTGGCATAGATGCAATGTCTTCCCTTCTTTTTGAAAAAAACAAGGGAACAAAGAATCAGGAGCTGCAGCCTATTCTTCTTTTATAATGCCAGATTCAAGTATTTTACCTCCTCTTTAACTAAGATAGTTTATGCCACTATCTCTATGACTTTTTTATTTTTTAAAATTTCATCAACCTAATAGAGAAATTTTCTATCCTCCACTTTTGATTTTGTCATTACCCTTTGGAATTACAATCTTCGCATACACACTTATGAAGCTTCTGTGGAATGGACTTAACAAGTGCTCTAAACTATTATAGGCAACTGTAGAAACGATTCTTTAAACAGTTTTTTTTTTTTTTTTCAAACATTTAACTAAGCAAGCTAAAGAAATAGTAATGTGTCCTTTTGTTTTGCTGACGAAAATTGGAATCAATCTGAGTTATTGGCCATTGCCCGTCTCAGTTCGGTCCTTAAAGTCTCAAGTACTAGTGAATGGATTAAGGTATAATGGGAAGGATTTTATTGGATTTCCTGGGGTTATGTAATTTTGTAAGATGGGTTAGGGTTAACAAAGATGTCTCTGGGGTTTGAATATTTAATATACCATATTTGTCTTTGATCTCCCCAAAACTGATCCGTACATGATATCTCTGGTTAGATTGCTCTGAAGAAATTATTATATTATTCAACAATTTGTAATACTAGTTGGAGAACGTGTTTATGACTTTTGATTTATTGCTTCTAGTATTTTTCCAACATTCTGCTTGACCTGCTGTCGAATGCATTTCATAAATTTGTTTCAGGATCCCATTGGATTGTTGCTTACTAACAAACCTAGAATGAAAGGGGATGACACCCACAACCTGGTGAAGCCAGTTGATGCAGGTGCAGATGATGGCAACGAAGATGATGGGGATGATGATGATGAAGGGGATGGTGGATTTGGAGACGGTGAGGAATTGTCATCGGAAGATGGAGGCGATGATGGCAACAACCCTAACAACAACAAGAGCAACTCGAAGAAGGTTCCAGGCGGTGGAGCAGGTGGCGCCGAAGAGAATGGAGAAGATGAAGATGATGACGACGATGACGACGATGACGATGCTGATCAAGATGATGATGATGATGACGATGATGACGATGACGATGATGATGATGACAATGGTGGGGATGAGGATGAGGAAGAAGTTGATGATGTGGAAAATCAAGATGAGGAGGAGGATGAAGAGGAAGCCCTCCAGCCCCCAAAGAAGAGGAAGAAGTGAAGTAGGTGAATGGTAGAGGCTTCTCAGTTATACTGTTTTCTGTGACTTATTACCTAACTTTGTGGGTCTACTTAGATTGTAAGGCAGCCTGTTTAGGATAATGTTATTATGCATAATTATTTTATTTTCCCTGCATGATTAGAGTACTGAACTGTAAGCTGCGGCCATGATTAATTCAAGAAAATGTGACGATTGTGATCTTAGCTACACTTTATAAGAGTTTACTGGTAGAAATACCGACAGTTCTTGTTGTTGGGGAAGGGAATGTGGACACTAGGTCGCTAACACGTAACCACATGATTTTCTTTCAAAATATTTGGCTATTTGCATGTGAGCTGTTTTACTATCTTTCCATAAACAGAAGGGGTGAATTGTCATAAATCTGTAAGATATTCTGTTGACCGTTGAGGTGAAGCGAATGTATGAGTAGAAAGGAAGTTATAAGAAATGTTTTTGAGATTGGATTGATTGAATTTATCGGTTGGTTGGCTTTGAGTAGGATTTTAGTGGTTCAATCAATTTGATATAATATATTAACAAATTAGAAAAAATAGTATAATATATTGCAATTTTTAGACTTATTCTTAATATTTAAATTTTGAGTAAAATAATATAATTTTTAAAACTTTTAAATTTATCATAAAATTAGTTTAATAAGATTTTCGATTTGATTGATTTTGATCGTTTTTTAGTTAATTGATTTTTAATTTCTAATTGAATTGGACTATTAATTAGTTCTAGATATTATCGATATAATTAATAGATTTAGTTCAATTCAAAAAATACTTAGTAATAAGAAAATAAGATAAATGTTAAATATTTTTTTATATTATTTCTTTTTTTATATTTCCGTTTATTATGTGACATTTTTTTAACATTTTATGTTTACTATATTTTAAAATATATCATATGTCACTATAATAAAAAAAATAAAGAAAATATAATATAAAAAAAATTACTAGTCGTGACACACTTGACTAATTTAATTGGTTGTGTACATCTTTTGAACGAGTTCAATCTCCACTCCTACTTTACCCTCCTCTTATATACTGATTAAAGAATAATAATAATAATAATCATGGACTTTTAAATTTTGTATAAATTTAATATTTATTGTTATCAATAATTAGCAAAATAATTAAAATTAATATATAAATAATAATTAAAATTTATTATTATTTTATAATATATTATTATAGAATAAATAAAATAATAAAATAAAAACAAAAATTAAATATATAATAATTTTAATAATATAATTTTTCAATAAAAAATTCATAATTTTACTTTTTTCTTTCGTTGGCTTTTTTTTTTTTTTTTTTTTTTTTATCATTTTAGTTTTTCAATTTTTTTATTATATAGAAATTAATTACTTCCTTCGTCTACTTTTGATAGACCATTCTTCCTTTTTTAATCGTCCCATAATATTGAGGACTTTCCCTTTTTAATTGTTAGCTTAATGCCCTTATTAATTAGTATACATATCACGACAAAAAAATTGACGGCACAATTTTTTTTAGTTCCAATGTAGAATTATTTTGATTTAAATATCAAGAACTTTGGGGCAGAATAGTTTAGAATTTTGGCTATATTACGTATGGGATAGTTTAAAAGGTACAATAATGATCCCACTAATTATTTATTTCTATTGGTTTAACCAATTGAGATTATTAGACTAGGAAATAATGCAAACAGCTCACAAATGACATTAATTTATTAGTTGACAATTTCTGTAAAATTAAGTGAATATTTGAATTAATGTCTACAATATTTAATAGTATAACAAAGGTATTTTAGTAAATAAATACACTACTAATTAAAAATAACTAAATTTCTTAATTCTTGTATAAATAAAAAATGGTCTATCAAAAGTGGACAAAAGGAGTGCTAATTATTATGAACATGAAAAATTTCTTATATTATGCTTTTCAGCTTTAATTTAACTATTAACATATAATTAATAGTGGTGCAATAAAAAAACCTAATTATAATAATTAATTATAATAAAACATAAGGAATGTAACTTTATTACATAAAATTATTTAATAAATGATAAATAATAATTTAAAATTAATTTTGAGACTGAAATTAATAATATATATTAATTCTCAACCTCGCATCCATATGGTTACGATAAAAAAAAAAACTGCCTATTTATTCATATATTTAGTCTTGTGCAATACAATTTCAATAAAAAATTTATTAAATTTCAACAAAATAATTTTTAACAGTCTATATTCTTTTAATAATGGTTAATATTTACAACAAAAAATCTTAATTATAATAATAAAATTTTCAAAAGTTATAATCATGTGTTGTAACAAAACACTATTTCTTGATTTACATTTTCAATTTTACAAGACAATTTCAAGAAAAAATTTTATAAACTTCAACAAACTTATTTTTGCCGTCCATATTCTTTTAATAGTGCGCTATATCACTTTAGAATATATGTAAACAGATTATAAAAGTTTGACTTTCTAATTAGAAGTTTCAATTTTTAGTTATTCTAATTTTTTGTTTAAAAGATATTTCAAATTTTTTTATAAAAAGTATATTAATTTTTAATATTTATTAGTTAAAAAAAGAAAAATATAAGAATAACCCAAATATGAAAAGTTAGATTTTTTGTAGTTATGGTATTCCTTATCATTTTCTAAGTGTCCGATCTCCTAGTATTTTTGTTTTTTTAGGAATATATATTGCTATTTTTAGCAGTAAATTCTTCAAAGCTTTTTTAAGTTTCTTTAAAAATTGATGTGACAGTTCTATATAATATAAAATAATTATAATACATAATTATTTTTAATTAAAGCAGTAACTTTTATGTAAAATAATAATATATATAACTATATTATATATATAATTGTTTGACAAACAATAATAAATCATTTAAAATTAACTTGAAAATTAAAATTAATAATATTGTTTGATATTAATTTAGCACTCTTCAAGAGAAAACCAACAAATATGATAATTATAACATTAAAAAAAAAAGTAAAAGATTCTTCTCTTGTTACATTATCATATTTTTCTTTTAGGGACAGGTTTATTTTACCTTTAAAGTTGTCTGCAATATTCAACTAAAGTTAAGTTAATTTTTTATTAAATTACGAATGACATTTAAATTTGAGTTGCAATATCCAATTTTGACTAATGTAAATAGCGTGCTTCACACACTTTTAAATGTAAATATTTTAACTCCGAGAGAGGAAAAAAACATACCTATTAAGTAATGATTTCTCTCTTTCAAATTCTAACTATTTGATTATTTAATCTTTTTTTTTTTTTGAATAGTTCTAATTATTCAGTCTTCAAACTATTATTGCTTGCACCATTTTTATAAAACTTCAAATATGTTTGAAATCCCTACCTAAAATAATAAATCTTTTATTATCTATCAAACATAAAGCATTGATTTCAATAATGCTGTCCAACAAAAAAAATTTGAAGTTGCAACATCATTTTTGATGAGCTGTGGAAGATTTACTAGCAAAAATTCAATAGCTTTGTGATGAGAATAAAAGCACACTGCTTGAATTTTCTTTCGAATATTAAAAGTATCGTATTGAAATTGGTGAATTTTTAGAGCTTATAATTAGTTTTTCTGTGATATGTAGGTCTTATTCTTCACTTGATCTCTCGACACATATAATGAGTATTATAGATTTTGTAATTTGGGATAAATTTAAGTGTTGTTAGTTGTATAATTGATTTGGTAAATTTATCAACAATTGCAATAGAAATCGATTCTGAGGTGGAGAGATTTGTATTTTGCAAAATCGAGGTTTAATGTTGATAAAATGTTGATGAAAATGTAACCTTCACTAAATAATCAATTAACAAATTATGGACTTAATTGTTTCTAAACAAAAATTGTGATGTTAAAAATTTTGCTCAATAGAGGTTTAATGTTAATAAGAATGTTGATGACAATGTAGCCTTCACTAAATAATCAACTAACAACTTATGGACTTAATTGTTTTTAAACAAAAATTATGATGGTAAAAATCCTTTCCAAGTTAAGGACACGCTTGAAAAATGAGTTGCTGCAAATGACCACACGTGGCCATATTTTCTTTCTTTTCAATCAAATTTTTTCTTTCTTATTGTTTGAGAAAGACTAGTAGGTAATTACTTCGTTTGTCCTTATAGTTTGATGAGCCTAAAATGCTTTTTACTTGCTAATTTTGATCTTTTCCAATATAGTGCGCTTTCTTATTATAGAGTAGAGAGAGAAATCCTAAATGATAGAGCAAAGCCTTATCATCTCCCAATTATGTTAATGTTAGGATTGCTGCTTCTGATAGTCTAATAGAACATGGACCCAATAACCTTTCCATTCTCCAATGTGGTAATGAAGTCATCTTAAAGATATCTTAGAGTGATAAAAATCTTAATGAGAGATTTATAAGATGTAAGAATTATGGGATAAGACAATTTTGATTTTAGTGATATTTTAGTTATGCAATAATTAGATTTTTAAATATTACAAACTGAAAGAGGAATTATAAGTTCTTCAAATATGTAGATCTAAGATTTGTACTTCCGGGAGAATCAAGCTATCTTTAGTTTATTTTGAGAGGTTGAAAAGAATGGAGAATAGAAGACTTAAAGGAATGGAGAGGTAACTGAAAAAAGAAGGGAATAAGAAGGAGATTATGGTGAGGAAGTGAACATGGTTGATATTGGTTCGGATTATGGTTGTGGTTAGCATTGGAAATAGGATAATGGCCATGTAGTTTGACTCTGTAAGTGTTAAATTCTTTGTTATTTTAGTGACTTAGGAAGTGCTCTTATTAGGTCATTTCATGAGTGAGGTTTGCATATAAGGGTATGCACTATAATATTAATGTTTTTATTTATATTATTATTAATGAAGTATTTTTTTCTTACCAAAAATTTGTGCAAAAGTTTATATCAAATTTGAAATTTGCAATTGTATTGCTTTCTGACCTATGATGAATTCATAATAACAATGTTAAACGCACATTTTCAAGGTAAAGTGACAAATGCTTTAAACTAGGAATTTATAAATAAATATATATATGTGTGTACGTACGTACATACATATATATATATATATATATATATATAATTCAATCATTTCATAAAAGTTCAAACATGTCCCAAATTTATGATACTTTGTTATTGTTTTAATGTTGAATCAATATCAAGAATAATAGTATGTCAAAGTTACATCTATTTGTCTGTAAATGCCATGTACATTCCTTAATTGACATATTCATAGATCAAGCACCAGAATCTTGAATCATTGATCAATCCTTGTATTTTAATAGGAGATTTTTCACTATTATGTTGGCTTCCCTAATGCATTATTGTAAGTTTTTTATAGTAGAAATTTTGTCCTTCATAGTAAAGCTAGTTTATTCTTTATTGGTAACACCTAACTTCCAAAAATCTATTTATTCTTTCTACATTTGTTTTGAATTCTTTATCTTGTGTGCATATGATTATGTTTATGTGAAATATTGATGCACATGGTGATTATTGATGTGAATTTTTGGGCAGGGGCTATATTGTTGGGTTGGCTAAATTGACTACTTCTTTGTACTAATTGCGAACAACTAAATAGGGTAGTTGAAGGTATTGTTTGTCTTTGGTTAGCTTTTTGATTTGGCACATCTTTTGCAACTTCAATGGTCCTTTTTCTTTTTATGTAACATTACATTATACATGTAGATTACTAAGTATATATTACAAATAGATAAGTGCATTATAAATGATGTTTTGTGGCCTGATTTGGGTGGTTGGTTTGGTCGGGTCTTCTTGGATAGGAGAGATCGGTTTGGCTAAGTGACCTACAAAACAAGCAAGGTTAGAGAGGAGTTTGGTTTTTGACCAGAAACCCACTCTGATGGTTAAGTTAATTGAGGTTAGTTGAGAGTAGTCAGTGAGGGTGTTTATCTTAATCAATGAGAGATACATGAGGTCTCTTATATATAAGTTGTTTTCTTGTGGAGCTCGTGTGTCTTATTGATGACCAGAGAGCTCTATTGTGGGTCAGGCCATGCTAGCAAGTTGGTCTTTTAATAATGGGTCCAGCCATCTCTGTGGGCTGAAATACTAGGCCGAGCTGGGCTTGGTGTGGTGTTGGGCCATGCCCATCGTTATTTGGATAGTATCACATGCCCCCCCTCAGTCCAAGTCTGTTTACGTCTCAATTTAGTGGTGGTTTGGTTGGCGAGTTGGTGAAGCTGAGCAAGGCTTCATAGTTATTACACTGCTTTAGGCTGCTATCATTTGGGAGGGAATTTTGATTTTTAAACTTGCAAATCGAGGTGTTATGGCGGTTAGCGAAGCCATGTGTCACTAAATTAACTTACTATGATTGTTATGTTATAATCGATTTGATGTGAGCCGTCTGATAAGGTAATGGTATGTCTGGCTCTGTCTTTTCATCTTTAACCTTAGAGGGTTTTAAATAGGGGGTTTTCTCTCCCCTTTCTCCCATTTTATTATTTCTTTCTTTTTTAGCTAATGGCTTTCATCTGCTATTAGAGATTTAGAGCTTGCCTATAAGAAATTTCTCCTATTCTTTACTCGAATATTCATGTTCTCGAAGCTTTGTTCTTTTCTTCTCTCTTTTTTGTTTTCTTCTCATCGGTAGTTATAGGCTTAAGGGATGAGCCATTTGCTTTTGGAGGGTTTATCTAGGATTTAACACTTCATGAGGTGTACGAGAGGTATAATGTCGGTTTGAGTAACTGGGGCTCCCCTTTAAGAGGGGGGGGGGAGGGCATTAATGGAAGAGAGGGAGAAAATACTTCTAGAGGAACAACTTGCTATGGACAGTACTAGGACAAGCAACCAATCTGAAGGGGTGGGGGCTAGCGATGTTAAATTGGCAAAAACGATTTAACAGTTCATACCTTTACAAATACGTAGGCAAATTCCTCGGGTGACCAAGCTTCCCAATATTACAACCGAGCTAGATCTTCTTCTGATTCACTGAATGAATAAGATTCCTAGCAAGTTTTCTTTGAGCTTGCTTAAATCCAATATGAGGGCTTTTTTCAGAATTGGAGCCAAAATAATTCTTATTATACAAAAAGGATTTGAAAGTTGGTCTTCAACTGCCTATTCTTTAATCTTTATAGTAGGTGTTCACCACATACAATGTGGCTCCCTCATAGCTTAGTCTGAATGCCCTTCGAATAATGGTGGGGATGTTTTTGCTAACTGAAAAGAAGGGGTTATCATTTATCATTGGCTCTTTAGGCATGTTTATTCACTCCGTAGCCAAGATGGGGAGGACCGTTATCATGTATTGGCTCAACCGGGTATCAGGCTCTTCACTAATTATCCCTCATCCATAAAGAGATGAAGGCACATGAATGTTATGGTGACCTGTGATAAGAAGGCTCCATTCCCTTTGAAGTGGATGAGGAAGGTCGAATGGAATGTATATGTTGATGTGTATAAGCAAGACATTACGATAGTGGAAATGATATGGGTAGATAATTGCATTGATCTAACCATGCTGATAAACATACACCACCATGTGTCTGAACTAACTAATATGACATTTTTTTCAATTATCTATCATGTTGACTAATGATATTAACATCTTATTTTGCAAAAATATATCTTAAAGAGGTAAATGCATAGATGACGTGCCAGAAGGTTTCGCAAGAAGAGATAAGGAAGAAAATGGGCTGAATAAACCAAAATGCTAGTTGAAAGAGGCCTACCTCAAAAGTGGTTATTGCAAGTGCACACCTGCCGAGGGTTACCAAGCTAGTGATAGGCATTACTTCTCAGTTTAAGTCAGTTAAGTAGGCAGAAGAGTCTTGCCTTTTGGTAAAGAAATCGGGGGTTGGGGTTATAGAGATTGACTATGATAAAGAGTCATTTACTATGCCTCAAGGCTCAAACTGCTACCTCGACCCTCAGCCTCATATATCTAGAAAGTATGAGGTAGTTTGAACCACAATACTATGGTTAAGATGATGGTATGATTGTGTACCTTTCCAAGGGAAAAAGATGAGTTCTAGTCCTTAACCAAGCAGTTGATGGCCTAGATGAATATGAACTCACTTAAGGTATTGTTGCTCAAACTATATTATTTTATACTGTGCTGAATGATTGGTTATTGTCTTTACTTATTTTGTATGTGCAAGTGGTGGTGGCTGGTACGATGCTAGACCAATGCCTCAAGGTTTTTGATAAGAAAGTCTTAAATTTTATGAGTTAGAGGGTTGATTCATAAAGGTTCGAGATGCCTAAGGAGCATCAAGATACCTTGAAGCAAGCTGAGCAAAGGGCTCAATTGTTGTCCTCCACCAAGAAGAAGCTTCTGCTGCCAAAGATGAGGTCGCTTTGCTATGAGCTAAGGTAGCTGAGCTAGAGAAGACACCTATTAGGGTTCTCAAGCTAGAGCAAAAGGTTCAACTCTAGAAGAGGAAAGAGGAAGAAGCTCAGGGACTAGCACTAAGAGAGATGGCTCGAGTTTATCTAAATGATAACGTTCTCATCATGTAGGAATTAGTAAAGACATTCTCGAGCTAAATTTTTGACTTTATACTAGATGTCGATCTATCTGTAGCTATAAAGATGCTAGCGAAGGATGATGATGAAAAAGAGGGAAGTGAAGAGTTAGGGGTAGAGGATAGGGATGAGCCAAAGAAGTAGAGCATATGAGTATTTTTAACCTTTATCTCGCCCTCTAAATTGTAAAAAATTTTTTGAAAAAATGAGAATTCTTCTTTTCTTCTATTGTGCTAGCTCATTTTTTCTTCTTTGGTTTCTTTTTAAGCATTTTCGATGGTCATTAATCATTAATTATCAACTTGATAAATTAACTAAGTGTTGTTATCAAGTAGCTCAAGTGATTTATAATGATCTATTCATAAGATATTTGGTTGTTATGTATGTTTATGGCTCATTAGCTTAATGATCATTTTGATTATAGATCAACCCATACTGAACGCATTAGATTCAGTTAGCCTGGTATGTGAAGCACTAGGTAAGCTAACTTAGCTTGACCTTAAATCAGTTATGTTTGTGACGTATGAGGTGGGTCATTTTAGTGCATGTTTTACATGATTTATGATTTTTCTTTTTGTCGCAATGTATGCGGTAGATTAGCTAGGTGCATGCTTCATGTGATTTATGAATTTTCTTTTCTATCATAATGTATGAGGTGGATTAGCTTAGTACATGCTTTATGTGATTTATGAAATTTCTTTTCTATCATGATGTACAAGGTAAATTAACTCGATACATGTTTTGTGTGATAGAGATAAGTTCACTCAAGATAGAGTAGAAACTCTTTATTAATCTTTCATATATGTTGTAAGACTGAGGCATATCTCTAGCCATTTTACAGGAGTTGCAAGGGCTATTTAGATGAAGTATTTTTTTAGAGCTTTTATGTTCCATGTGCATGGCACAAAATTGCCTTTTGTGGTCTCTAACTTGTATGTTTTTTATTTGACTACCTTGAGGATTTTGTAGGGGCCTTTCCAGTTGGTGCTTAGTTTGCTCACATTACATCTTTTTGGGCTTTATCAATTCTTCTGAGCATAAGGTCTCTTTGCTTAAGAGCTTGGGATTTGACTCTTCGGTTGTGAAACTACGCTACTTTCTATTGGTGTGTTGCTATTTGGATGGTAACATCTTCTCTTCTACTAGCTAGGAGTTCTCAATTAGGGCGAAGCTCTTCTTCATTTTGCTCAAGTCAGCATTAAAGGATTCTATATGATGGAAGTCCTATCTCCATATGTATCACCACCCTGGTGCCATACACTAAGGAGAATAGCATTTGGCCTATCGTGGTTCTTGGGGACCAATCTTTTCTTAAGTCCTTATAAAATGGTTTTGTTAGTTACCTCTGTCATACTGTTGGTTTATGGGTGAGCTACCGAGGTAAATTAAAGGTCAATGATTAGCTATGTACAGTAGGATTTGAACTACTTGTTGTGAAACTATTTTCCATTATCTGTAATAAAGGTGCGAGGGATGTTGAACTAGTAGACTATGCTCTTCTTAAGGAAATCCAACATCTTTTGCGAAAGTGATAATGGCTGGAGCCTTGACTTCAAGCCATTTGGTAAAGTGATAGATGGTTATCACAATAAACTTCTTTTATCCTAGTACATAGAAAAATAGCCTGAAGATGTCTATTCCCTATTAAGAGAAGGGTAGGTTGAGCTAATAGGCTGCTAATCCATCATAGGTTATCGAGGGATGACACAGTGCCTCTGACAAGCACTATAGTATTTTACTAACTATTTAGCTTCTTTGACCATAGAAGGCCAGTAGTATCTGAACAAGATAGCTTTTTGAGCCTGGGTTGTGGTTGCTTCATGGACTCCACAAATGCCTTGGTGAATCTCCCTCAATATGTAATCTTCGTCTTTTAGGGAGACACATCTGAGCCAAGGTTGGTTATAGGATCTTTTGTATAGGATGCCATCTTCTTTAGAAAAGTCTATAGTCTTATGGATGATGGCTCAGGCTTCTTGCAACTCTAATAATAGTTGTCCATATTTTAGGTACCTAACCAACGGGCTCATCTAATTCTCCTTTTTTACTATGACAGCTACATGCATCATTTGCAGGATGTTTGACTGTGTTCTTTCTTCTACCAGTACCCCTTAAGTAGGGTGGCCTAGAAAGATGCTGCAAACTTTGCTAAAACATTGGCTTTTTCATTATTATCACGTAGGATTTGCTTGATCCTTTAATTTCCCCCTTTACTTTCAATACTTATCAGGATTCGCTTAGCATGCTCGGTATATTTGGCCATAGAAGCATCCTTGGTGGTGTATTAATAGAGAAGTTGTTAAATTACTAGCCTGGAGTCACTGTGAATGGAGATATTATTAGCTTAAATTTCCTTTGCCAACTGTAGTCCCATTATTAAGGTTTTATATTCTGCGACATTATTTGTGTCTCAAAATTTTAGCCTTATAACATATTTAATGGTAATTCTATGTGGTATTTGTAAGACTACGCCTGCTCCTGCTCCCTCGGTGCTTAAGGCTCTATCTACGTGAAGTTTCCATTCTTTGCTCTCATTGACTCGTGCTGGTCTCTATTTTACCCCTGTCAGTTAGGCTACTAAGTCTGCCAGGGGTTGAACCTTTATTGCTTGTCTTGGTTCAAATTCGATGTCAAACTCTCATAGCTTGACTGTCTACTCGACCATTCTTCTTAAGGTTTCTACCTTCTGTAGGACTTTTTATAGAGGCTGATCCATTCAAACTACCATAGTGTAGGCTTAAAAATAATTTCTTAACTTTATTATCAAACAGAGTAGTGCATATGCTAGCTTTTCTAGCAAAGGGTAATTCAGCTTAGCGCCCTTTAGGACTATATTGACATAGTATACTTGTTTTTGCTGACCTTCTTCTTCTGTAACCAATACAAAGGCTATGGTTTCTTTTGTTATCACCACGTACATGAACAATGGCTCATCTTGCTGGGGGTGGCTAAGGAATAGAGGCGAGCTGAGGAAGATTTTCAAATCTTCAAAGGCTTTTTAACATTCTTTATCCTACTTGAATTTTTTAAAGTCTCTCAACTTCTTGTAAAATGACAGATAGTGTCGAGTTGATGATGATATGAACCTCCCCAGAGTTGTAATTCTCCTATTGAGTTTTTTTTTATTTCATTAATGGTTCGAGGCAAATGCATATTAATGATCTCTTAGATTTTCTCTAAGTTAGCCTTTATTCCTCTCTGGGAGATCATAAACCTAAGGTACTTGCCTAATTGGACTCTGAAGGCACATTTCTTTAGGTTGACTCATGTTATACTGGTTGAATATTTTGAAGGCTTCCCTCAAATCATTTGCATGATCTTCAGCTCTACGACTTTTCACAATCATGTCATCTACATATACTTCTGCTACCTTACCAAAATTTTCCTTGAGCATATGATTCACTAGCCTTTGATAAGTGGCTCATATGTTTTTATGGCTAAAAAGGCATGACTTTGTAGTAATAGGTGCCATCATGTGTGATAAAACTAGTCTTTTCCTTGTCTAGCACAAAATATACGGATATGACGATACCATGTTGAGGCATCAATAAAACTGCATAACTCATACCTAGAAGTGGAATACACTAGTTGATCGATGTAAAGTAAGGGGTAACTGTCTTTCAGGCAAGTTTTATTAAGATTGGTGAAGTTTACACACATCCTCCACTTCCCATTAGGCTTTTTGACTATCACCACATTGGCTAGCCAGTTCAGGTATTGAACTCTTTGACGAACCCATCATGTAGTAACTTACATACTTCCTCGGCAATGACTTTTTGGTACTCAAGTGCATGATTCCTTCTTTTCTGTTTAACAAGTTTGGTTGAACTGTCTACGTTGAGCTTGTGCATGATGACCAAATGGCCAATTCCTGTGATATTTGAAGGGTTAATTCCTATGATATTCAAAAGGCTCCTAGCAAAGATCTCAAAAGTTTCCTTCAATGCTGAACTAATATCTCTCATAATATGTTCAACTAGCTCTATTTTAATGTGCAAAGTTCAGTTCTGCCTATTGATAGAGACTTTAGCTTGGCTATTGACTTGATATTTACTGGGGGCATTCTTTAGAATGAAATCATATGGCTCAAAAGACATTTCATGGTTCACTTCTTTAAGGATGGACATGTAGATTTCTCTGGCTACTTTATAATCCCCTTTGACAACTGCCACTCCTCGTTTAGCGAAAATCTTCATAGTTAAATATTGAATGCAAGTGCAAGCCATTGTGTCATAAAGGATAAGTCTTCTAATGATAGCATTGTATGTGAAGGGGATGTCTACCACCATCCATATGGCTCTAAATTTCTTGATAATTTTAATGTCTCCTAGCTCCATGTTCAACTTAACGGAGCCTACCACTTTAACTCTAGTTCCTCGTAGGCCTGCCAAAGGGGTTCGAACTAGGCAGAGCCTCTTAAGGTCTAGGCTAAGCATTTTTAAGGTCTTTAATGTCATTATATTCACTGAGCTTGTCATCTAAAAGGATGCGCTTGACTAAGTAGCTTTTAATTTGGCCCTGAATTACTAGGGCATCTATGTGCAGAGTGCTTAGCTTTTCATTATCGTCAGTTGCTGAAAAGGTGATAGGACAAAACATGGGCTTGGTTTAGTTCTCTTTGTTATTCACCTAGTTTACCTTATAGGCTCATCTCTTTTTGGCTTAGAGCTATCTCTCTTCGAGCCCCTCCAATTATGATGTCAGTAACCTCAACGTATTATCGAATGAGAGGTTTCTTATCCTTGTGGCTATCTCCTTGTGGCTCATGTCCATTATGCTTGAGGGCTGCTTATTTTTTAATTGATTGAGCTTGCTCTACTGGATTAGCCTTTCAATCTCGTTCTTTAAGTCCTTCGCACTCCTTTGTGTCATGTCCATTGTCTTGGTGGTAACTACAGTATTTGGCTTTGTTCTGAGTGGTCGAGCTTTTGAATGGTCAAGGGAAATGGATTCTCTCATTAGATCTTTTAATCTAATGAAGGACTTCCACATTACTAGTTGTGAGAAGCTTATAATATTGAGCTGAACTACCCTCCATGTCATTGCGGCCTTAATGCAGTCTTCTTTGTTTGGTTCGACCCCTTTTGCCTTTGACCTCAGCTTGACTCCTTTCTTTTTTTTTTTCTTGTATGGGTTGTGGGAATAAGTTTGCAAGTTGTCATGCAGGTGGATGTACCTGTTGCTCCTCTCCATCAACTCAAATAGCCTTTGATTCTTGCAATTCTAGATCATGGTGTTTATTGCTACATTATGATTGAGATTATTTATTTATAAGGCCACTTTATTAAACTTAGCCAAATATTCCTATAGGGATTCTCCTTCTTCTCTTACTACCTTATATAGGTCTAAGGAGATTTTCATTTGAGGAACAACTAATACAACTCTGCCTGCGAAACATTAGGTGAGTTGAGCGAAGCTGTGTATAGAACTATGGGACAAGTCCTGATACCAATCTTGAGCAACTCCTTATAGAGTGGTAGGGAAGATTTTGCATAACAAGGCATCCAATCAATTGTATAGCTCCATTATGAACTGAAATTTGTATAGATGGCTTCTAAGGTTTGTCATGCCATCATAGTTGTCAATTGGTGTCATTTTGAACTTACGGGGCATAGGCTCGACTCTTACCTTTGCAATCAGGGGGTTGTGATCATAAGTGTGATAGTCAAAAGCAAAATTTTGTTTGCCTTGAGCTCGTCTGATAGCTTCCATGACCTTTTTTTGTAAGATATCTTTGTCCCAACAAGTACTTACTGTTTGTGCAGCTCGTCTTTCATATGGCTTGTATGAAGATTTTTTTTACATTGTTGGAAGTTTCATGGCATTTATCCCGACACACATTAGGTGTCAAATTTCACATATGCTTAAGCGGAGGTGGTTGAGGCAGGGTTTGCCTTGACTCTATAGTTATGACCACTGCGACAGGCTAGGGTTCCCTTTGTAACAAAGCTTGCTCAAGCCGCTTTAGTGTTGCCATGATGTCTGCATAGGCGACCATAAGTATAGTGGGGGCTTAAAGGTCAAAGGTCGGTATTTCTGTAGGGCTGGATGTTTAGTTCCTCATTACTACAGGAGGAGCCAAGGCCGGAGGCTATGGTATAGTTGTGTTTTATGGGATATAGGGTTGGTGTTTAGTTTGCTGGGTTTTAGGGTCATTGAGAGAAGTCATAGCTGAAGTTGGGGAGGTATGTTATAGTTCGGTGGCTTGGTTTGGTTGGTTGGTTCAATCAGGTCTTCTTAGATAGGAGAGACTGATTCGGTTAAGTGACCTGCAAAATGAGTAAGGTTACAGCGGGGTCCAGTTCACCAAAAACCCACTTCAATGGTTAAGTTAGCTGAGATTGTTTGAGAGTAATAAGTGAGGGTGGTCATCTTAATGAATGAGAGATACTTTAAGTCTCTTATATATAGATTGAGTTCTTGTGGAGCTCGTGTGGTTTATTGATGAGCAGGGAGCTTTATAGTGGATCAAGCCATACTAGCGAGTTGGTCCTTTGCTAATGGGTCGAGCCATCTTTATGGGTTGGAATATTGGCTGAGCTAGTGTAGTGTTGGGCCGGGCCCATGCTTTTTTGGATAGGATCAACAGGGTAGATAGAAAACTCATATTTTTAAAACATGCATGAGTAGAATTGCTATATCCAACACTTGATTGTATTGAGAGTAAGTAATTTGTACTAGTCTTAGATGTCATTTCCTTAAGTATTGAAGTTGTCATCTCTAGTTTTTCAACGTCTTTTCTTTTTTCTTTCTACTTCCTCTTCGTTTTAAATAAAGTTGGTGGGATGAAAGTGATTTTCCTTTTAGGTGTTCGCCATATATCATGGTTTACATATATATATATATATATATATATATATATATATATATATATATATATATATATATATATATATATATATATATAAAGTTTATATAAATATATATA